>JABFFI010001219.1:0-53956 GCA_013623725.1 Fusarium robinianum
CCCCCTCTCCCCCCCTTACGTCTTTCTTTTTTCCCATTCAACTCCAGCCAAACAAAAACACAAAAGTGGGTGAGGGTTTGTTGGCTTGGTAGACCGACGTCGTCGATATGTCGGAAGCTGGTGATAGGTAAGCGCTTCCTTCCTCGCATGAGTTGAAACAAAACGAACGACGGGAACGAACCAACGAGAAGAAAGAAAGAAATATTGCCAACGGTATATTTTTCTCATTCTCGCATCCTTGGCTTGTCAAATCAAAAAACAAAGCTCCGGCAGAAAATGGGCCACATCGTCTGCACCTCTTTTACCTTAGCCTCCTCCTCCTCCTCTCTGCTTTGAAAGTCAGTCCACACCTACTGACCGCTGTTTATTTCTTCCCCCCCTTCTAGCACCCACAAGCGGTCCAAATCCGCCGCCGCGCTCTCCCTCCTGCGGCGCAAAGATACGCGCGAAGAAGAATCCGGCTCCGAAGACGGGAGAGTCTTCAGATCCTCCTCCATGAACCACCAACCCAGCGTCCGTGGCCACGGGCCTAAGCCGTCCATCTCCTCGACTGGCCTCTCTCCCGTGTCCTCCGCTCAGCAGCACCCGTTCCAACAGCACCAGCACCAGCATCAACAGCATCCCCCCATGACCTCGCCCTCGCCGCCCCAGGAAAAGCCTGCCACCCTCGAGCAGAGTGTCCGCAAGTTCAGGGTCGTCGAGGCCCTCCGGAAGGGCGATACTGCGTCCATTTCCCGCGCGATTCGAGAAACGGCCGAGAATGGGCCCCGATCAAGCATCTCGTCCGTTGGCACCTCGGGCGGCACCCTCGACGATACCACCATCCTACACCTGGCCATCCAGTGTGCCGAGTTCCCCGTCATCGAGTACGTTCTGTCTGACGGACAGGGAATGATCGACGTGAATGCCCGCGACAAGGAAGGAAACACCCCGCTCCACCTGGCCGCCGTCCAGGGCCGCACCACCGTCGTCAAGCTTCTGCTCGAGCAAAAGGATATCAATGACGCCATTGCCAACGCCCAGGGCAAGCTTCCGCTCGATGTGGCCCGGAATCCGGATATTTTCCAGCTTCTGCAGCTCTCGCGCTCGCTTTTCGCCGAGGCCAAGGTCAAGCAGGTTCAAGAGCTGATCGCGAGGGGTAACTATGGCGCACTAGCCGGAGTCCTCGAGGAGCACCGCGTCAAGACCGTTCTCGACATCAACAGCCCCGAATTCGCCTCCGAGCCCTTCACCGTCCAGACCGGCGGTACCCTTCTCCACGAGGCGGCGAGGACCAGGAACAACAACCTTATCCAGGTTCTTCTACTTCACGGTGCCGATCCTTTCCGACGCGATCGAAGGGGTAAGCTCCCCCAGTCTGTCACCAACGACGATGCTACAAAGGCTATCCTGAAGAAGTCGCCGGCTGCCGTAGCCGCCCAACGAGGAATCCAGGAGAAGGCTGTTCTGGGTCAGGCCGCCTCCCAAGGCGCCGTCGCTTCTCAATCGGGAGACCCGTTGGCTGGCCGAGAGGCCCGGGAGATGAAGGGCTACCTCAAAAAGTGGACAAATTATCGCAAAGGCTACCAGCTGCGTTGGTTTGTGCTCGAGGATGGTGTCCTCAGCTACTACAAGCACCAGGATGATGCGGGCTCTGCGTGCCGTGGCGCTATTAACATGCGGATCGCCAAGTTGCACATGAGTCCCGACGAGAAGACCAAGTTCGAGATCATTGGCAAGTCGTCTGTCAAGTATACACTCAAGGCAAACCACGAGGTCGAGGCAAAGCGCTGGTTCTGGGCCCTCAACAACTCGATCCAGTGGTCCAAGGACCAGGCAAGAGAGGAGGAGAAGCGGGCTGCGCGAGGCGCCGAGTTGCTGAGGCAGGCCAAGGCCGACCCGAGCTCCCTCTCTTTGCAGGAAACGCACAGCGAGAACACCAGCGTCACTGACCTGCGGAGGAATAGCTCCCAGATCCCCAGCCGATCGTTCTCAAAGATGTCATCTCCCGACCAGAGGCCCAACTTCACCGGCGCCAACACCGTTGGAAGCGTTGACGACGAAGATTTTGTAGATGTCCAGACAGAGGCGGAAATGTCCAGGGTGCCACACCGGAATGGCGGCCCACACACGCACAACGACGCTGATGATGATGACGACTATGGCGACGACATGAGCATGCATGAAGAGCCTACGGCCACTAAGGATGCGCTCAACATCACGGCTCAGTCGGCGAAGCTCCAGCTGGAGACAATGTCCCATGTCCATTCCGCTCTGCTCTTCGAGCGCCACCAGAACCCTTCTGCCACTCTCTCCGACCCCAGTGTCTCACAGGCCCTCGGCACGTACGACGGCGCAATCCGAAGCCTGTCGGCTCTGGTCGCCGACCTGCTCCGGATATCCAAGGATCGCGATGCCTACTGGCAGTACCGGTTAGACCGCGAGGCGAACATGCGGCGCATGTGGGAGGAGAGCATGGCAAAGGTGGCTCGCGAACAAGAAATTCTCGAGGCCCGCGTGGGAGAGGCCGAACTAAAGCGTAAGATGACCAAGAAAGCGCTCCGAGAGGTTATCGAGAGCGGCATCCCTATCAGCGAGCCCCCGATCGAAGAACAAGCCGAGGAGAAGGAAGACAAGGACGACGGGGAAGAGAAGGGAGAAAAGGGAGAAAAGGGGGAAGTTGAGGATGAGGAGAAGTTCGAAGACGCGGTGCCCAAGCCAACGCTGGCTAAGAGCCTCCGAAGGAAACCTACCATCATCGTCGACCTGTCAGAAAGCGAGTCTGAGGACGAAGACGAGTTCTTTGACGCCGTGGACGCCGGCGAGGTCGAGGTTTCGGAACTTCCGGTTGATGATTTGAAGCACGAGACGCAAGACATTGTCGTATCCGGAGGCTTCGACATTAGTTCCTCGTTTAGGGGCTACGAGAATGGAATCAGGACACGACTCAAGATGGATGCCGATGACCGGCCCAAGATTTCTCTCTGGGTGCGTTTTTCTGTCGAAGTCTCTAATCTGGGCATGAAGCTAACACTGTCCCCAGGGTATTCTCAAGTCGATGATTGGAAAGGACATGACCAAGATGACGTTGCCCGTCTCTTTCAACGAGCCGACATCACTCCTCTACCGCTGTGGTGAAGATATGGAGTATGCGGGTCTTTTGGATCTCGCCGCTGACCGAGCGGATTCCATCGAGCGACTGATCTACGTCGCGGCCTTTGCGGCCAGCGAGTACGCGTCTACGATCGGACGTGTTGCCAAGCCTTTTAATCCTCTGCTTGGTGAGACGTTTGAGTACGTGCGACCTGATAAGAACTACCGCTTCTTCATTGAGCAAGTCAGCCACCACCCTCCGGTTGGCGCCGCGTGGGCGGAATCACCCAAGTGGACATACTGGGGCGAGTCGGCGGTCAAGTCCAAGTTCTACGGAAAGTCGTTCGATATTAACCCGCTAGGCACTTGGTTCCTCAAGCTGCGACCGACAGCCGGCGGCAAGGAGGAGCTCTACACGTGGAAGAAGGTGACGTCGTCGGTCATTGGTATCATCACCGGAAACCCTACGGTCGACAACTACGGACCAATGGAAATCAGGAACTGGACCACGGGTGAGGTGTCGATAGTCGAGTTCAAGCCACGTGGATGGAAGGCGTCCAGCGCGTACCAGCTCTCCGGAAAGGTCATGGACGCATCTGGCAATGTGCGTGTGAGCATCGGTGGGCGGTGGAACTCGAAGCTGTACGCGCGCTTGACGCCCGGATATGAAGCTGCGGTCGATGAGCCTAAGGAGACCAACGACGTGCACCAGGGCGGTCTCGCAGACCCCAACCGGGCGTATCTCATCTGGAAGGCCAACGAGCGGCCAACGGGCATCCCATTCAACCTGACACCCTTCGTCCTGACATTCAACCACATCGACGACAATCTGAGGGCATGGATCGCACCGACAGATTCCCGACTACGACCCGATCAGCGCGCCATGGAGGACGGAGAGTACGACTTTGCGGCCGACGAGAAGAACCGTCTCGAACTGGCCCAGCGTGCACGACGACGCCTTCGTGAGGAGCAAGGCGAGGAGTTCGTGCCGGCGTGGTTCTACAAGACACGGTGCGAGGTGACGGGCGAGGAGTACTGGCAGTTCAACGGCAAGTACTGGGATCAACGAGACAAGGCTGGACCGGACGGCGACCCGAACGCTTGGGCAGGTCTGGAGCCCATCTACGAGGATCATGTCGACGAATGAGTAAAAGGGGCTGGCGGGCGAGGACATGCCTGTGTTTGATGAAGAAGGTTATTACTATTATTTTTATTTTTGCTGTTTGAATAGACGTGGTGGTGGATTCCGCTCGCTATGCAACGTTTTATCTCGATCCGGCTTTGTTTGATGAGATGGTAAATGCGTCATGGTTGAGTGAGTATTATTACATGTAATATTGATTTCAAGAAGGGATGTGCTGCTGTTTCTGTAATTACCTACCATGTGCGTGCAGGTAGTAGAAGTTCGTGATGTTGTCTTCTTCACTCCGTAGATTGTCCGTAGATTGCCGTACTTTTGCCGTGGGCCCTTTTTTCTCCCCGATTCAGAACAACGGCCCGCGGTCGGCCCCACTGACCCCCCGCGGCCTCCGAACCTCGGCAAAACAGGGGGGGCCGTTGCTGACTTAAGGTGGTTATCATGTCTTCTGAAGATAGATGCGCGCGCACGGGAGACAGAAGGGGAGCATCTTCCCTCGGCCCCTGAATCGACATGTATATCTAGATCTATATATACTCCCTTGTCCGTTCTTTTTCTCCCCTGAATCTTGATCCTTACTTCTCGAATCTGGCTCTGTGTGCGCGAGCCGATTGATTGATTGATTGATTAATTTATTGCTTGCTTGCTTGATTGATTGATCCCGTTCCACGCCGAGTCCTTGTCCACACATACACACACGCGCGCGCCGCGGAACAGGTTGTGCGACAATGCCGCCCATGGAAGATAGACCAACACTCCTCCGGCCTCCGGAGCCAGATGTCGACAAGGCCCCGATCGAGAACGTCCTGGAAGTCACGGAGCTCAAGGTCCTAGGCTCGGTGCGTGCAATCTCCTTTCCTCTCCCTTTCCGCCAGATCTCCAACATCTACTCGATAGTTACTAACCATCACCTCTAATCTAGGACGTCTTCACAAACACCCGCCAGCTCTGGCACCCTCCCGGCGCCCGCGGCATCTATGGCGGCTGCGTCATCGCCCAGACTCTCGCCGCCGCACAAAAGACCGTCCCGCCACACTTCCTCGTCCACTCGTGCCACTGCTACTTCCTGCTCGCCGGGTCCTCCACCACCCCGATCCTATACCACGTCGAGCGCGTGCGCGACGGACGTTCCTTTGCGACACGTACTGTCCAGGCGAGGCAGAAGGGCCGGTGTATCTTCACTACGACGATAAGCTTCGTGCGCGAGGGCAGCGGCGGCGGGAAGCAGGTTAGGCATGAGGCGAGGATGCCGGACGGCGTGAAGGCGCCGGAGGACGGGTGGGATGGCGAGCCTGAGTGGGCGAGGGACTCGCCGTTTCAGAGTCATAGGATCGAGGTGTTGAGGGCGAAGGATCCGACGGCCGAGCCGTATGATAAGAAGTGTCGACAGTGGGTGCGCGCTCGGGGCAAGATATCCGCCGATGGAGGACACCAGGCTCATCTCAACGCGCTGGCGTACATGTCGGACAGTTACTTCATCGGGACGGTGTCGCGGATCCACGGACTATGGCGGTTCCCCTTTGCGCCAGAGGAAGTCCCCGGGCTGCCGACGACGACGCAGGAGCAGGTCAAGCACCTGAGTTCGTTTGAGGGGATGGGGGACAGTATCGAGGACTGGAAGGGGCGAGAGCGGCTGGGGATGCTGGTGAGTCTGGACCACAGCATTTACTTCCACGAGCCCATGGCGGTCAAGGTGGACGAGTGGATGTTTACGGAGATGGAGAGTCCGTGGGCGGGGGATGGAAGGGGGGTTGTGACGCAGAGGATTTATGGACGGGATGGGGTGTTGTTGGCGACGTGTTATCAGGAGGTGAGTCAAGCCATCTCATACCTAATTTGTTTGGTGTTGTGTTTTTTTTTTTTACTAACGAGTTACTAGGGTGTTGTTCGACTGAAGCAGGACGGGACGGAGAATGGAGCCAAGTTGTGAGATGGTTTTGAGTGTTGGGAGATACGAGAGCGGTTTTGGTTTCGATATAGATGGGATGGAAAGACAATGTGGGAAATAGAAGGTTAGAAGGGAACAATTACAACAGTACACATTGACAACTCGCAGTAACCATCTCGATGGCAAGACAGTTTCCCAAGGCCGTTAGATCAACAGGCAGGCCTCATAACAACACGCACTTCCTTGTCTTTCACTGTTGTTCACAGCCCAAGTCCATTCGAGATCTACAAGACGTTTTGTCCAACGCAACGAAGCCTTTGTGCCTTGCCACAAACCCGTCGAGACACGAACAGGAAGCTACAAAGAAACCTTAGGATAGGACGATTGTTGAGGACTTGTTTACTCAAAGTCATTATATGTCCAGCTGAAGCACAAGGTGTTAGTTCGCAACCAAGACAAAGAGTCAAGTTTCATGCCATGGAAATGCACGACCCAGCTCCAGCAAAACACCAGAACAACAGACTTCAAGATTCGATTAAAATGACCTCGAAGCCAACCTCGTCGCCTTCTGCAGAACCCCTCTCTTTCTACTATAAACTATCTCGTCGAGGGGACAAAGACGACACTGTTGAAGACACATCGCGAAAAACAGCGTGTTCCATCACTCAAGCAGCTGGTAGCCACGGTAAATCAACACTAGCTTCCAGCAGATTTAACGCAAGAAAGATAACAACATGTGCAGAACGACGATTCCGGTCTTCACAGCCTGCAGCCACTCTGCACCCGAGGGGACGGAGGCTTGCGGTGCCCTCCAACAACAGGCCCAGGTTGAGTGCCAGGACATCACAATCGTCCAAGTGCTGCCAGGGTTCTGCCTAGGGTGTGAGGAGACGCTCCAGGCTGTAGCCCAGCGCTACGAAGACGCTTATACGGTTAAATCTAGTGCTTTCTTGCTGAGGTACTGGGCGTACAAGTCAGAACACGAATGGGCCCGGCCCATCGATCCCAACATGATACACCGAGTGCTCATGGACCAGACTCTTGACATCAAGGTCAGACTGAGGGCCGATGGACTTTGGTGGGAGGAAGTAGCCTTATTTGCTGCAATCTCGGTCCTCGACCCAGATGAGATCCGACTAGAGGACACTTTTTTGATGGTCGCAAGGAATCCCGGTGAGTTGATGGGGTTGGTCTCTCTCGCTCGATTAAACACGCTCCGAAAGTTCGCGCGATATGACCTGGATGAACACTGACGCAAATCAGGCTCTTGGATGAAGAGATTACGGCGTGTTTCGCAGGCAAGGGACGGCAGGCAGGTAAATAGAACGTCGACAAAATGATCATTTTTTTCAGCACCTAGTTTCGCTCTGTTCCTGATCTCGTGTTCTGGTTGTATGATGAGTAGTAGCATAGAGCCTCAACAGTTGAGCACAACTGATACTTTGAGGTATGTTGTGGGTTTCTTCGAATAGTCGGACTGTAACAAACAATGAATGTCACCTATTGCTCACGAATTCGATCCTTCTCAACATAGTCTCTGTCTTGTCAGTGGGTCAATAACGTGTTGAAGCCAATATCAAGTAGATGGCCTTCACAAGCCTCAAAATACAAATGAGAAAATGTACCCTCATGTTTCAGGCTGACGTGGACGTTTCGAAACAGGTTGCTTGGATTGCTTGTTGGCTTGATATAAAGGTTGCATATGAGCGTTCCGCCGCCGTCAATTAATCTGTGGCAAACCTTGCCCCCCAAGCCACAGTGGCCATGCTGATTCCTATGCAATCAACGATGGTCGGTAATCCGGCAGAGGGCGACGACGGAACCTCCGGCACTATACTCTGTAGGCGCCGAATTGCCGGCCGAATATTCGCGCGTAATGCAAGCATACGCGTCCTTTGTTGCCCAACTTGGGATCGTTCGACGACGTGGGCGAGTGATGTTGGAATGTATGACGCTGCCGAGCTGGCGCTTTTCAAGGCACGCAGAATGCTGAGATAGATGGCTGAGAGGGCTGCTTCGAGAAGGGCATGGCACCACTTGCAGATCTCATCCGCTCTCGGACCGTTTGAAAGTCGAATCCTCAGTCTCAGACTTGGTGGCTTCTTTAGCGAACTACAGGCCAAGGGATGGCACCGGAAAAACAAGAGGCTAATTGATTGGCACTTGGGGGGCTGAAGATGGACGGATTGCTTGGCCGCCACATGCACCGTGCCGCTCTCATGTTAGGTTGTTTCCGCCGCGGCGGACTTGGATCTGTGCGACCACCATCGCCATCGTCGAATGGGACCTGAGCGAAAATGATGCACAGGTTTGTTGGTTCTCCAATGTTCCGCCCTACACCGATTGTGCGACCCTCAAGACTTGGCATACCGGTTGGGGGCGGAGAGGTTGATTCTCAACTTCATTGCCTGTCACAAGGTCTTCGTTCTGCTTTAGCTTCGGCTGAGCCACAATGACTGTCCAAGCGTGACCGCTTTTAGCAAGGTATGAAAGCTCGCTCTTGAAGGATTGAGACTATTTGTCGTTGACCAGGGAAGTAGAGGTGCTTGGCACAGTCCGTTGCCTACGGAAGGATCGTGGCGGCGTTATGCGGCCTTGGCTGTCTTGAAACAACATCTTCGAGGGTGGGTCACACGGATGGCTATCGTCTTGTTTGTTCGCATGTCTCTGATTTCCTCTGTGTCGTACTTCGTAGAGAGTAGGTATTCGTACGTATGTGCGAAGTAGAGTCAGAGCGTCAGCTTTCCAGTCAAGCTTGTCTGGCTTCTCTTCCACCACAACGGGCTAGCATGGCGATTGGCGATTGGAGGAACGTGAGGTCCCCTCCCCTCCCCCTCCCCCATCGAGTTTCGGCTTGGAGGCGAAGCGGAGGCGCGTTGATGACGGTGGATAGAATCAAGGATGATGGTGGGAAGCACAGAGACCGCGGGAGATGAGAGTGGTTGGACCTAAGCCTCCTTCCCCCCCCCCCAATGGTAAACGGGGCAGGGTAATGGGAAGGTCCCCCCCATGTCTACCTACCTAATGCTGACGGAGAGACCCTCCGTTGCCTCCTTCCCGCTGAAGAGGGACGCCAACGTCGAGACCCCGTATCCGGGCAGGTTGCAGTACCGAGTACCTCGTGATTCACGCAGATTTAGCAAGAACGCACTTAGTAACCAAGTACTACCTACCTGGCACTATCCCTAATCCCCACAAGTGCGCCTTACTCCGTGCTTTCCTTGTGCAGCCAAGGCTACTTTTGGTAATATTAGTCCGTCCGCATCCCTCATTCCATCTGACTGACATCTTTCTTGAGACTCCCTCAAATCGTAGGAACCCTCCTTTCCCTTGTTGGGACATTTTCATTTTCATTGCCGTCATTTCATTAGGACAACATCAACTACAACTTCCTCTTATCCTTTTCGCTCTTTGAATTCCACATTTCTTCTCTTGTCTGATCGTCCTTCCTTTTCCATTTCCGAGTTGTCAGGTTTTAGCGCGCGCGATACGAGGTGGTAGAAAGAGGGAGCACGACGCGAATTAGAGCGAATCAGTGCTAAAAATCAGTAATCCATTGCGACGGCCAACGGCGAACCAGCCAGAGAAACGACAATCTCAAAGCAACAGAAGCCACAGAAGCCACAGAACACAAGGACGCGGGAAAAGAAAGATCAAGACGGGCAACACTACAAGCAGCAACCATGCGATCCCTCCCCCTTCTCGTCTCCCTCGCCGCGGGCGCCTCGGCTGGAACCGTCACCGTCGGCCTCTCCAAGTTCGATTTCAGCCGGGCCGTAAACATCGGAAAGCGCGATACTCTGGATCTTGAAGCGATCAACAACATCACGGGTGCATCCTACTATGGGGAACTCGAAATCGGAACCCCTGGGCAGAAGTTGAGCTTCATCCTCGACACAGGCAGCAGCGACACATGGTTCAATTCCGACGATACCGACCTTTGCAATAGTGTTCGTCTTCAACGGGAGAATGGCTGGTGCACAGAAACCTGTATGTCTAAATCTCCAGGAAAAACGGGCGGTGAATTCGACTTGGAGATGCTAACCACCTCCATCGGCAGTCAACCCAGATGAAAGCAGCACCTTCAAGGTGCTCGACCGTGGCGGTTTCGATATCAAGTACATTGATCGTCGCGAAATCCACGGCGACTACGTTCAAGACTCGGTGACAATCGATGGAAAAACTGTCAAAAAGCAGCAGCTCGGTCTCGCCACTGAGTCTGTCTCCAACACCGGCATAATGGGCCTCGGTTTCTCCTCCGGCGTCGCCTCACTAAGGCAATACCCGACAATTGTCGACAACATGGTTTCCCAGGGCCTGATTGAGACGGCCGCCTTCAGCTTGTGGTTGGTATGTTTTGCCTCGAGGACAGCCCTCCTAGCCTCCTTTACCCCCCGTCGATGACAGCTGAGCTCCAGCTAACAGATATTTCCAGAACGACCTCTCCTCCAGTGCAGGATCCATTCTCTTTGGCGGCATCGACAAGGCCAAATTCATTGGCAAGCTTACTACCCTCCCTCTCCAGCCTGACCCGCACGCCCCGACAAGCGATATCGTCTCCTACACTGTCGTACTTGATTCCTTCACGATAACCACCCCTGACGGCGAGGACGATGTCAAGCTGGACAAGGTGGAAGACACCGTCGCCATCCTCGACTCCGGCTCCACCATCAATCTTCTCCCCGAGTACCTGGTGGACGAAATCTGGGACGCATTCGATGTCCGCATTATTGAGGGTCTCAGCGTCCCCTTTGTTGACTGTGCCTATGCAGGCAAGAAGGGCGAAGGCATCACCTTCGACTTCCGCTTCTCTGACAAGACCATCCGTGTGCCCATGGATCAGATGGTTATCAACTCTTTTGAGGACATCCAGGAGGACATCCAGAACGATCCCACCTTCAGTGCCTACTTCAAGGGCTGGGATAGCGTCTGCATGTTTGGCATCACTTCTTCCGCCGACTTCAACATTGATGGCGAGACCTTCTTCCTCCTCGGCGCCACCTTTCTTCGCTCTGCCTACGTCGTCTACGATCT
Organism: Fusarium robinianum; assembly: GCA_013623725.1. Taxonomy (NCBI): domain Eukaryota; kingdom Fungi; phylum Ascomycota; class Sordariomycetes; order Hypocreales; family Nectriaceae; genus Fusarium; species Fusarium robinianum. The sequence continues at coordinate 11,133 of JABFFI010001219.1, forward strand.
GGCCAACGAGCAGCTGGGCATCGCCATGGCCAACGTCAACACCGACAAGAGCGACATCGTCGAGCTCAAGAAGGGAGACAAGAAATTCCCCGACGTCACTGGCGTCCGGAGCCAGACCAACGAGAAGCCCTCCTCGACCGACGACGACAACGAGTCCTCGACCTCTTCTAAGGCCCGTGTGACCGTCACCGTTACGGCCGGCGCTGACGCTGACGCGGGGAGTGCAGACAACGCGGCTGGGCATCTCGCCCCCGCCGCCCTCGTCACGCTGATGATGGCAGTCGGAGCCGCCATGATGGTGATGTAAACGGGTCCTCGGCTAGGCGAAGCGGGAGGCAGGAGAGAAGTGCTGAATCGCATGTTCATGTACTGGTAGCATGGGCATTGGAGAGAAAGAGCCATATGATACGTCTCACGACCGAGGAACTCGCACCGTTGAAAACAGCAACTTGGAACTGTATATACGATACCCTCACTGGAAATACTGTTGTCAACTTTCATCTTTTTTTTTCATCTTTTTTTCCTTTTTGCGCATAATCTAATCTGGGGCTGTACATCCGCTGCACCCTACTAGACGCTCGGCTCTTGTTTTTTTTCCCCTCTTATTTGGCTTGCCGCGCTCATTCACTTTTCCTTCCTGTTCATATTGTGGCCTTGGGGAGAGAGATATGGGTGTACATACACATCATTGATAGACCGTGGAAATGGTACCGAATATCGGCGCGATGAGGGCTTCGTCGTGGTTCATATAATGACCAAGTTGTCCCAAATCGTTGATTGAAGGAACAGCGTGATCTATCCCAGACTTGAACGTCGTATTGCTAGAGCACATAGTCGCGACCGCCAAATTCAACCTCGCTGACTCAAGATCAAGCATGATACACAATGTGTACAACAGAACGATGCACAACAACCACACCCAAAAGACCACTCATTCCGTGAAACGTACAACTACAACCAAACATAGCCGGCCAGACGCCCCAACTTGCCCAAAATGAAAATCACAATTGACAGACAGCCCAGTCGAAAACAAGACCCTCGCGCGTGCCTAGCCCATCCGGTTGTACCTCTCCCTCGCCTTATCCTGCACCGTGTTCACATAGTCGGCGTAGGTATTCTTCGTCTTACGCTCCGCAAGCTGCGCCGCGTCACCGAGATTGCTACCCTCGGCGCCCAGGCCGACGCCCTCCTGGTACGCGTTAGTCGCGATCGCCTCGGTCCGTCCGTCCTCGTTGGCACCGAGGCCGGCACCTGTAGACCAGCCCATCTTGGCCAGCATGCCTGCGCCCTTGGACTGGGCGGGCTTGGGCGGCGGTGCGACTTCGACCTGCTTCTGTGCTGGCTTGGGCTTGTTCTGCTGTGGAGCAGGGGAGGGCTTGGTAGGTTGGTTGTAGGCGTTTCGTCGTTCCTTGGCTCGGTCTCGGTACTGGGACGTCGCGGGAGCTGCGTCGGGGTTCTCTTGTGCCTGCTTCTGCACCCTCTTGTCACGAGCCGCCAGTCTGGGCAGCGCAGCCTTGACTTGCTCCTCGTTTTCCGTGGCGTTTTTGTGGTTGCGGGACTTCTCGTGGATGTTGACCTCATCAACCGACTTGTACTTGCGCATACAGATCAGGCACATCAGTCGATCGCGGTCGACATACGAGACAGGTGGCTGCTCTTGGGAAACCGATGCCTGTCCTGCGCTGTCCGAAGCTGAAGCAGACTCCGCCGCGGGTGTCTTGGTAGAGGCAGCAGACTGTGGTGTCCCAAACCTCGCCGCTCCGGAAAGCGAAATCTTGATGAGCCCCTGCGGTTTGGACCCGTCCGAATCCCCATTTCCCGGTGTAGACGAGCGCCCAGTGGCACCGTCCGAACGGCTCACCTCAGCGTTCTGTGGTCCAACGCCATTGCCGTCACCTCGGAGCTCGCCTCTCTTTCGCTGCCACATGGCCATCTGTCCAGCCATCGGGACCGACTTCTTCGTCGACCCAGCCGGCAGACCCCCTTCTGCCTTCCGCTTCTTCGACTTCTTCTCACCACCGTCCTCAGCTGATGACTTGGAAGAGTTTCCATTGCCTGGTGGGTCCGGGTTCACGACCTGCTGATTCGGGTAGACGTGGATATCGCGGTATCGAACTCGAAGGCTGGGGTTAAACAGAGGGTGGAAGGACATGCGGTCAAGCGATGGTGTAACCTCGCGTTCTTCAGGCACAAAAACGCCCATGTGGATGGTAGACACCGTTACGGGACATGCTGCAACCGTAAACGACCGCGACATCCTGAACTTGGTCATGGCAGCTGTGGCATCCTCCAGGGTCCAGAACTCAACAAACCCATACTTGAAGGATTCATCCGTCCTTGTATCACGCATGAGAAACACCCGATGCAAGGAGCCGGGTCGAGCGCCAATCCCTGTTGTGTCACCACTTGGAGCCGTTGACTTCAGCTTGGGCGCCCCATTGGAGCTATCCTTGGTTCTCTCTGGCTTAACAAGCTCAAGTCGCTTCATGTCAGCCGCAAGCATGTCCTCGTTAACAAATGGAGCCAGCGGGTAGACGACGAGGATTTGGGATGGAACATCGGCAGCATCAGTCAAGCCTGTTAAGCTCTGTTGCCATGCCGGTGCTACAGGGGGGGGAGGGTGGTATGTCAGCGCAGCCTGTACAGGATGAACTCGAATAGATGGACTCACCCGGCTCAGGTCCTCCGCAAATCTTGCACTTGCTTCGCGTTCCATAGTTGGAAAATTCGCACTGCCCCGAGTTAGCATGATACTGAGACAACAGGTGACGGCTTCGTACTGCAGGACAAACCCAGTTGCCACTAGAAGCTGATCGGCCATCATGCTCGTCCCGCCCTTCACGTTGGTGAGCAAAGTGGATGAATGCATCAAACCTCCCGTCTGGCACGTCATCGGTCGAATGTGGCAGTTCAAGGACAAGTTTCGGAAAGTGCTCTTTCATAAAGACGACGGCATGTTCCACTTCCTGAAACTGCACGAATGCCCGTCGATATCCTAACAAAGCGGATTAGAGGCGACTCGCCGTGGATGGTGTGGGTAGGTTCCTAGATCTCACCCTTGGAGGAGGATACTCGAACGTCGATCGAAGGAAACTCGGCAGCGACCGAGTTGTTCATGATACTATCCCGCAGCTAGAAGCTCTTCAATTAGTCCTGCGAACCAAAAAATCGGGCCGTGTATCGAGTATGGAGTAGCGTCTCATGATGCTGTGTCCAGGAACGCGCATCGCAGAACGGGAGTCAGAGGCCAGGGCGCATCGTCCTGGGCAACTGGGCTTCTGGGTCGGAAACCAGAGGCACCATTCCTCCGTGTTGAATCAATCGTTTAATCGGACTTGGTGGGTACCAACCTCGCTCGACGATATACTGAATGGCAAGCCTTCAAGGATGACTGTGTCGCTGGGTTTCCCGGCCTCGCGTGTCGGGCTGAAAGACCGACTCCTGTTGCGGTAGCTTCCTGAGGGCGATCGTGATCGGGGGTCATCCTCATCTCGGTATCTTGCGCTTTCTTCCCGGTAATTCTCGTCCTCATATCGGCTATGGCGATGTTTGCCTTGGTCTTGGTAGCCATCATCGTACATGCCGCGGTAGTCATGATCATCTCGAGAGCGATATCTCGAGTCGCGAGAAGCCCCCCTTGACGTAGAATAGCCATCATCGTGGTGTCCATGGCGACGATCGTGATCCCTCTTGTACCGCGCATCGTCGTCCCGGTACCGATTGTCTCTGCCTCGCGAAGCGTCGTGGAAGGGTTGCCTGGGCGGAGACCTAGACTGGTCCCGACGTCCCATGGGGAAGTTAGCTGCCAAGCTCAAATGATCCATGATGGTTTTTTCTCTCGCGTGATTAAGATCTGCTGGAGGCGCGGGTTATGTGTGTGTGTGTTTACCCTGCCGCGATCGGGACCCGTCGTTCTGGTCTTGGAAGTCGTCGTCTCTTCCGATCCTTTGCTCGTAGTCCATCCCGCGAGTGGGAGACAGCGCACGGTGGTGATCGCGCATGGCTGTATCAACTTGTTGTATATACAGGGAATGCCAGATGATGGACAAGCGCCTTCATTTAGGAAGAATGGGCTGCGCGCTTGGGAAAAGAAGGGGTTGAAAGTTGAAGGTTTGAAGTGACGAGGCAGGCAAGCAAGCAAGTCGACCTTGAAACGATCTAACCTTGGGTGGATCAACAATTGGAGGCTTAGTCATCTTTGTTCATTTGACACACTGCACACTCTCATCATGTGAACAAACCTTCCTTGAATGACTTGCTTCAACGGGGCAAGACAAACAAAGGACCCGAAGACCAAAAGGCGCAATGAGATGACCCCCCATTTTGCAGATCTAATTGGACGCCGCCAGTAGTGGCTTTGAGACTGATTCTGTTTCGAGGCTCCATTGGTAGTGCTTGTATGTACTTACGTTAATTAGCACCTTAGTAGCCAATCCCACTAGAACCCCAATCCACCAACTGAGATAGGTACAGAATGCCTCGATGAGTTTCTGAATAAGTTCATATTGCCTCTTCTCCATCAACCATAGCTTCATCCTACCTTATATAAATATATATACACATATACTCTTCATCTACCATGGCAAACCCCGAAAAGGCCCAAGACGTCTGGGAATTATCAGCCGAGGGTTGTCACGTCTCCCTCACCCACGACCATCTCAATGTCCAAGCCATCATGGACCGCGTACGCAGCCCCTCAGCCGGCGCAATCGTCCTCTTCGCAGGCACGTCCCTCCTTCTCATGTATACCCCTACTTAGAACTGACACACTCCAGGCACGACTCGCGATAACTTCGCCGGAAAACCCGTCTCTCACCTCCAGTACACAGCCTACCACCCCCGGGCCCTCCGCTCCATGCTCTCCATCGCACAGTCCATCCGTCAACGCCACGATCTCCGCGGCATCGCCATGGCCCATCGACTAGGTGAGGTGCCCATCGGCGAGGAGAGCATCTTGATCGCCGTGTCTGCGCCGCACCGGCAGGCCGCGTGGCGGGCGGGTGAGGAGGCGCTCGAGGAGGTCAAGGAGAAAGTCGAGGTGTGGAAGCGCGAGGAGTTTGAAGGTGAGGAGGGCGTGTGGAGGGCAAACCGAGATGGTGTTATGGGGGTGAAAGAAACGAATTAAAGGTCAGAGTAATCTTTGATACTAGGTAACACTGATGAAGGAAGAGAAAGCACAATAATGTGATGTTGGTCATGATATGTATGGCATATATAATACCTCTACGCTTGAAATCAGAGGGATATCCAGCCTACCCCAGGCTAATCCTCTCGCTCTTCTTCATCAAACCGCCCCCCAAAAAGACACAATCCCCAAAAAGACACAATCCTACAACTCATCATGGTCACCACAACACCCCGTACATACTTCTACCGCTTTGTGCAAACCGAACCTCTACAACCAAACCACATTGTAACCTCTCCCGCGCCGTCGCTCAAATCCACTAATCACTATCCCATAATCTTCATCAAATCTTTTGACCGGCCCATTTACTCCTCATAGACCGGGGGCGGCTCTTGGAGGTATTCGAACGGGCATCGAGGTGGGTGGTTTCCACCGCAGCAGTTGGGCAACATTACTAGAGGTCGAACTGTTAGACTCTGCTTGAGATCTATTGTGTGATGTTCTTGTACTTACCGACGTGGCCTCGGTAAGCCTCCGTGAATGTCACATCGGTGCCCAAGCCATGGACTTGGATGTCCTCTGTGAAAGCCGAGGGGTATACTATGATGCCGTACTCAGCGTGGAGGATGCGCCAGAACTCGAGAGGAAGTCTAGAAATCACACAAAACGGTCAGCTACTGCACTCATCCCCGGCGTAGAAAGCCGAAGGGTCCCGCGCGTAGGACTCACTTGTACTGGTCATGCTTGACACCAGCATGTATAAACAAACATAGTGTTTCGAGAACCAGAAGCCCTTCATTGATGGCACTCTCAAGCTGTTCCCCTTTAAGGTCATGGACACGCTTGAGGCGATCCTTGGAGTAGAGCATGGCGATAGACCACCCCTTTGCAATCTTTTCGATATCTCTCTCTACGCACTCCGCCATGGCTGTTGAGGAGGTGATGATGTTTGGGTTCTTGGGAAGGGCGAGTCTGGAGGGGAGGGTAAAGAAAGCGTGGGGGGGCGTTTTCTGAGCGAGGAGGAGCAGTGACGATGTATAGGCGGTTGCGAGTATGAGTATGAGGATATAGATATCCAAATCCGCTGAACATGTGCCAGCGCGGGCGGTAATAAAAGAGGATGTAGGGAGCAGAAATCGATTCTCTGGCGGGAGGAAGAGTTGTTAAAGAAGGAAAGAAAAGGTGATTGATTGAAAAGAAAGAGCGCTCCAGAGAGCGACTCCTCTGATTCAAGTACCCTATCTACCTACCTACCCATTGAGGTCCTCAATCCACATGCGATGCCGGACCCCCAGACGCGTGAGAACAGAAGCCATCAAGGTGCCTCTTTCACACTCTTCAGCAACAAAGCGGAAACTTCCCCCTCCACGCCATGACACGCTGCCGCCCCCCACCATCGATTCACGCTGGCCCCCTGGTTCGACTTGAAGAAAACTATCCAACGTCACCAATCACCGTCGTTCGTTTTCCCGTTTGGTAGGGGTTCTAGCATCCGCTTGCGGCTCTGGGTCGTGTGGGGTTTGCGATGACCCATCAAGAGAGGGGGGGGTCGAAGTTGGGGAACCCTTCTGGCCTGCAGTCGAAGTACCTCGATAGTGCGCATCTCGTCATCGTCTGAGTTTCTGAATCGGTTCGATTCCATCCGGCCGACCGAGGGACAGACCAGACTCTGGTCAGACTGAGCAGGCCATCAGGCGGGGGGACCATCAGACGGGGGGGCATCAGACGCGAGTAGACATCCCATCATGGCCTCCATACCGAGTGGATGACCTTGTCATGACGATGGAAATATCAGTCCATGATCCATAGCAATTGATGAGAAATAAAATACTAGAAAATTATATATAGTAGGTACTATAGGTACCAAGTAAAAAAAAAAGTAAGGTATAGACATCATATGGTCCAGACGGTTCATCTCGTCTGTCCATACGGCTGGATACATATTATATATCCCATTATCATAGGTAGGTTAGGTATCTGTTCATGATAGACCAAAAAGGTTCACATCGCTTCATCGTGGTATCTCCAATACTCCTCATCCATCCCATAGAAATACAAACCCGTCCCCCTCGATCTTCTTCTTCTTCTTCTTCTACAAGGCGTAGTTTTCCGTATGCAAGAAAATCTCCTCCAATTCGTCGTCTCCCCAAATCTCAGCCTGCAGCCGCGCAACCGTGTTCGCGACGCCTACTCTCATCGATGCCGGCCCGCAGACAAACACTGCCGTTCTCCGGCCCAGGACACCCCGTCCGTTGGGACCGCCGGTAGCCCACTCCTTCAGCATGTACCCCAGATCAGGACGGCCATACTCCACGCTCCATCCTCCGTCGATCTGGTGGGGGATCGGAAAAGCAAACCGCATCAAGCTCCTCTGGAACTCCGTCGGCGTCTGGGGGAAGCCAAAGTCGAAGCCTGAGGGGGGACCAAACGTCGACGTAGGTCGCGGCTTGGTGCTTTCTGCGGTGCTATTTCGGAGGTGGGCAAGCTCCGGTGGTTGGACGGGGGCGACGCCCTCTCCCGCCGGGTTTGACTCCGTAGGTAACCTCCGAGGCGACGGAGGTGCGTTGTTAAAGTGAGGAGCCTCCCTATTCATAGGAGGGAAGCGGAAGTCGCCCTCTTTATCCGCTTCGGGTACAGTGATAGACAGCTTCTGGTCTTCGTTTTCACGACCCTCTAGCCTCCTCAGGGAGTCATCGGTGGCCTCGGCTCGATTTGTTGATGGGGGTTGTGGTGGTGCCTGTGGCGGATATGCGTGAGGTTGTAGATATTTCTGTTGAGGGAGAGCTGTGATGCGATCCTCATCTTCAGCACGAAGTTCGCGCTCGCGCTCAGGATCGCCCTGGGCCTCGGCCTGGATCAAGGCTGAATTTCGCTTCGATGCAACGCCCGCCACGAATCCATCGAGCTTGTCGTGGAACGCATGGCTCAACGCTCTGGGGCCACCGGGGCCACCAGGGCCACCGAGACCACCGAGACCAGCCTGGGCCATAAGTTCAGGTCCGTCCAACCCAGGACGCTGTCTCACGGCAGAAGTCACAAAGAACTTGCAGGTGACGCTATCTGGGGGCGCGGCCTCTCGGCAGATGCGCAGTTCCTCGCGGAACCAGTCCATCGCCTCCAATCGCTTCAAGGCCCAGACAACCACCACCTTCTTGGTGATGGCCTTGCCGTCTCTCATGCGCTTGATCAGGTTCAGAAGCTGTGAGACCAGGGCAGTGATGCCGCTACCTCCAGCAATAAGAACACAGGTATCGAAAGCAGCCAGGTCGCGTCGCATACCGCCGTATGGGCCATCGAGGAATGCACGGTAAGTGTGGAACGGCCCCTTCTCAATGGCCGTCTCCAAAACACGTCGCGTGAATCCACCATAGGGACGGAAGACGAGGGTACAGTCGCGATACTCTTCGCCATACTCCGACGGGAAGTCGTCACTGCAAAGCGACGAGATGGTAAAGGGATGGTTCTCAAACACGGAGATGCCGGGCATACGCAGATAGACGTATTGTCCGGGCTTCCATCGCATCTGGGTAGGGATAGTAATCTTGATGGCGTTCTCTGCCATCAAAGTAATAGCAGCTTCGTCGCCAACCATGAATGACATGCGCCACGGTTTCGTCCAGTTGAGCTTGAACAGCCTCATGAAGTAGCAGAAGATCCAGATGGCGATGGTCGTCCAGAGGTAGCCCCAGGACATGAGGAAGTTCTTTGTGTGCCAAAAGAGAAGGCCGACGAAAATGATGCCAACGGGGACGTGAAGGATGACAAACATCTCGTACGCCGCTCTCCTGATAAAGGGCAGAGACGCCACGCACAGCCAGATCAAAGGAACGAGACAGGCAATTCCGGTACCGTAGACGATGCCACTGCCACCTGGGAACAGTCGCTGGAACACATCCATACCGCCATCGTCCCACACCGGCTGGATATAAAAGGGGATGGCGTGGACGAGAGACAGGAAGAGCAATAGGTAGCCGGCCCAGCGATGGAAAACGTTGAGGCGCTCAGGGCCAATGCCGATGAGAAGGGTCAAGAGGTTGGCCTTCATGCTAGTCGCGATGATCCAGGGCACCAAAGCGACAGCAATCATACCGGACCGGATCGCCAGGGGTGGCGAGCCGTATTGAATGCTCTGCCAGTAAAGCGGCTGCTGGAGGAAGCAGTAGAGGGTGACGAAGACGAAGGCGATGAAGACGCAGGCAATAACAGACAACGATGAGAAGGTGAATCGATGGTTTCCCCAGACGAAATCAGGAATAGGGCGGTAGAAGATCCATCGAAACAGGGCCAAAGTGTCGTTGATGGCGTTGACGGAGGAGAGATGGGCCTTGGGTCGGAAACCCTTCTCGCCAACACCTTCGCCGCTAGGGAAGCCTGGTTGAGCAGTTTGGCCAGGCTGCATCACCGCTGCGCTGTAGTCGGGATCCATGCTATACATATTCCGATAATACTCTTCGACTTCGTTCTTATACATGGCTTGTCGAATCTTGTCCTGCCAGAAATGCCAGACTCGCATCATGATGACGGCGCCCATCAGGGCGAGCACAAAGTATGTGAAGCCCAGTCCATACTTTCCAGATTTGTGCCAAGGGTCGACCACATGCGCCTGAACAAGACCCGGCGGGCTATCAGCTGTGAGGGGGATGTCGATTCGCTTGACGAGCGGTGATGAAGAAAACACTTGGGAGGCCTCGGCGAGGGCCGCGCGGAGGTTGAAGTTGGGAGCCATTTCGACCAGCGAGTAAAGCTCTAACAGTTCCTGGGTGAATTGGATGTGGTGAGGTGGGCGAGGTGGAAGAGGCGACGAGGCGACGAGGCGCAACGAGGACAAGTCCTTTTAGTTCGACATGAGATTGGGGGGTTGGGATTTCGTCGAGTTTGTGTTGTAGGTTGAGATTGGGAACTTGAGAGAGTTGCGACTCGACTCGGGGAGACAATCCGGGTCTGGTGAGCCTGCGATGCCGTTCTATGTATGTCTGAATGGATGGATGGGGTGGATGGATGGGCGAGCTGAATATGGTCTATAAGAGAACGGGCAGGAGAGCCAATGAAAACCACATTTGAATCGATGCTATGCAAGAGCGCAAAGACAATGGCCAAATCACACAACGATCGCGAAACGAGGGAACGCAAGGACGAGGTGAAGGATTTGGGGGCGAAAGATGGAAGGATTGAAACAAGAGAGAAGAAGCACGGTGGGGGCTGGAAGGGCAGCAGGGTCGGATATATGGCCTCTGAAGATCCTGCAAGTGACGAGACAGGTACGAGGAGGTGTGAGGAGGTGTGATTGATGGCGGCGGCGGCGGAGAAGTTAGGATACAGACGGACATCCGTGATAGCGGACAGGGATATGCCAAGAGGTGACATGCGAGATTTCGCCATGTGCAAAGTCATGGTCGAGGCGGGCTTGCATGAGACTGATCAATCACAGCAGGAGAAGGGCTTGAGATGGAGGAGGCCAGCGGCTGATGGAGGATTGATATTGGCTGGCGCTGGAGATGGCCGTCTCCCCCCCGCCTGTGGACCGTCAACCCCGTCACACAGCCGCGAGCGGGTTCCGGGTGGAGGAAGATGGGCTTGAGGCGTTAAAGAAGAAGAAGTGGTGGGTGACATGCAGGCATGAGCGAGGGAGCTATGGCGGGAGGAGGAGAGAGGGGGGAGTTGTCGGCAGAGAGAAGACCGGGGTGAGGAGGGAGGGGGGCCGTTCTGGAGCTGGGGCTGGGAGAGAGAGGTTGGGGATGTTTAGAACAAGTCCAGACTTAGCCATTGATAATACAATAGCAATGTTATTTCTCAAAGCCATTGTGACTCTGTGAATCCATCATCCGTCCTCCCACCCAGACCGTGGGAACAGAGACACACACACACGAGAGAGAGAGAGAGACGAGCAATGTGATTCGAGATGACAAGTCGAACGAGCAGGAAAACTAACAAGGCCCTGAATCGTCGTTGGCTCAACCAAAGCCACGACAAAAAAGATCAGCGTCTGATGAGGCCGCAGGATTGGTCCGCCATGGACCTCCAAGAGCAGGGTTCTTGACCTTCCAGTGGATAAGTCCCCAATGCGACGCCCTCCGTGATGGGGATGCCCTCTGAGGGCCGTGATTGGAGCAGAGACGCCGTGACAACTCTTGCGGAACTTGCGATGGCCTCGACAACGGGCGGCAACAGACGTTTCGTGATTGGTTGCTTCCCATCCTGGCCTGGCTTGCTTGACCGGTGCCGAGGACCCTTGCTTGGTGCGCATCCGCCGGGGGGGTTTTAATCGCGTGCGTCGACGATTCGTGCACCGCTTGTTGTCCCCTCTTCTCGAGCTCTTCAAGCTACGAAGCACCTTAGTAATTGCATCGTAACGCCCTCATTCGAGGAATCCCCTTGCTTTCCTCGGGAATTTGGTCCCTAAAAGAGATGGGAATCATCCGACCAGAGTGGGTCATTGAAACGGCTGTTGATGCCGGAGAAACGTCTTGTCGTTCGATTGAAGAAATGGCGGTTGATGTCAGTCTGTCAGTCTGTCAGTCTGTTCTGCACGTTGGTGATGTGCTCTGCTTGATTAAATCCTTCGGGAGTCGACGCCACCTCCGCCACGGTCCGACGCGGGGCGGGATGAGACCAAGCGGGAGGCAAGAGCAAGCTGGCAGGCAAGGAACAGCAACGCCAACAAGAGATCCTAGCTTCAAGAAAGAGCTTCCCATCTTCCCCGCCCCTCTTATCAACCTTGCATTACCTAGGTACCTACCTATGTCGATTGCTCCGGCATTCTTGGTCAAGAATCTGTCCATGTCTTTGATGAGTCTTGGTTGATCAGCTTCAATGCCGGGTAACCCCCAGTTCTGCATCCACGGGCCATCTGTAAACTCTTCCACCAATGTCCTGTCCTCTGAACCCCATCTCTCCAAAACCCCGCAGACATCTGGATATCTCTGTTGCAAAAGAGGGCGTAGATCGTACATCCACATCTCCCCTAAACAGTCAGTTGAGCGTCTGTCAAACTCTGCAATAAACGGCCTCCGGTGGCTTGGTGTTTGGTTCCAAGACAATCCACCGACACAAGAACACCACACACGTTGCCGCATCCAGACACCAGCACCATCTCACCAGTAGGTCTAAATAGCTTCAAAAAGCCATCTCCACATGGACTATCCTCCTCCCCTTGCCGTGCTATTGAAAATTGTTGGGTTTCGTCAACCTTTCAGTTGTGCAGCTGATTTGCCCCTACCCTAAAGTTACGGTCAGCCTTGTAACCCAAATTCCGTACGTGACTGGCCAGACCCTGATCTATATATGGGGCCTCGCAAGGCTGCGATCGCAAACCAACTTTTGCGAACCAACTTTTGCGAACAACACTCTCAAAAAAACTTGTCTTAACTGTCGCATTCTGGCCCCAGAATCTACGATTCTCTCCCACAACCACCGCCGTGAGGAATTTATCCGGATATATCAACAAGAATGGCCCCTCCCTCGGGCCTCTCCCGCACGACCTTCGCGAAGCTCTCCCCCCATGCTTTCCTACTCTCAAGCCTCGAGCCAACTGACGAGGCGACCCCAATCCGAAGCAATGGCCGGGCCTCGAACCAAGGCAGAAAGCTGACTGTGAATGAGTCGAGTCTGTCTCATGCGCATGGAAGTGCACTTATTCGACTGGGCGACACCACCGCCATCTGCGGCGTCCGTGGAGAGACCATCCTTACTTCAAACATCCCGAGCTATCGCGCCTCCAACACCGAGACAGAGTTGAGAGAGTACGATCTCCTGGTACCGAACATTGAGCTTGCCACTGGCTGTGCTCCTCAGTTCCTCCCAGGTGGACCGCCGTCGACTCTCGCCCAGACACTCAGCACGAAACTGTACTCCCTCCTCCACAGCTCAAAAATCATCGACCCTGAAGTCCTTCGGATACGGCACACACCGCCCGCCGAGGACGCCGAAGCCGAAGAGGCCGACGAGGACCGCATGGAAGAGGATGAGCAGGACGGAGAGGCGACAAAAAAGATCGTCGTGGCCTACTGGGTGCTGTACATTGACATCTTCTTCCTCTCCTTCGACGGCAATCCTTTCGATGCTGCCTGGGCAGCTACAATGGCCGCGCTACGACACACAAAGCTTCCGAGAGCACGATACGACGCGGATAGGGAAATGGTCGTCTGCTCTCGAAAGGAATGGAACCCTCTTAATATCACCAAGATGCCAATCGCCTGCACGGCGGTCGTGTTTACTGGCAAGGAGACTGATCGACCAACCGATGGCAAGTTCTGGATGCTCACAGACCCGGATAGACTGGAAGAGTCTCTCTGTGACGAGAGTATGACTATTGTGGTGGACTGCGGAGATGGAGACACCAAGATTCACTCCATCTCGAAGCATGGAGGAACAGTCCTCACGCCTCAGCTTCTGACTTCGAAGCAATTTCTGGACTGGGCAGGCAAGCGATGGGAAGATTTTAGTTTGGCCATCAAGTCATAGACCAATGATACCCTCATGAACAAAACCACGCAGTGATTGGAGTACCAGAGTATCCATGGGTTGGATTGATTCGTTTATTACTCTCACGTACTGCAGTCATTCATCATTTACATCGCGATTTTAGGCATGTGTCAACCATTCGAACCACCCTTTCAGACTTTATTCTAGGGCAGTAGATACCGGCAGACGAAATTCTCTCTCTACCACTCGGAAAAATGTGTGCAGTAATGAAACCACACACGCCGCAAACAGTGTTCCGCCAGAGGAGATAGACACTGCAATTAGGGCCGAGGGGGATAGAGAGAAAAGAGAGAGAGAAAAAAAAGAACGAGAAGACAAGAGACGAGATGAGAAAAGCACAAAGACCCATGCGCACGGGCCACTACCAACCCCGCCCCACCCAAATCTCCAATTTCAAATCAAATCCTTCTCCGCAACAAAAGGCCCAACTTTTTTCTTCTTCTCCATCTCTAATCTCTCCCTCACTCCCCTCTCTCTTCCTCTCTTCCTTTCTCTCTTCCTCTTCCTTCACCATGGAATCCCTCTCAGAAACAAAGTGGGATGTAGTGATCAGCGGCACGGGACTCCAGCAGTCCCTCCTCGCCCTGTAAGCTGGATTCCATCGTCGAGACTTGCTCCTCGGCCAGACTGACCCGGCCTTGGCTGTTCTCCGAAGAGCTCTATCGCGTTCAGGCAAAAACATCCTCCACGTCGACCCGGACGAGTACTACGGGGGCCCCGAAGCCGCCTTCAGTCTACAGGAGGCGGATGCCTGGGCTGAGAGGCACCGGTCGGGCGGTGGTCGGGAAGGCTTGTTTGCTGCGGCAGAGGCGAAACGCGATGCAGATGGGTTGGCGTCGACGAGAGCGTATAGCTTGGCCCTCGCGCCGCAGCTGATACACGCGCGTTCGAAGCTGGTCACCCAGTTGGTCGACTCGAAAGCCTTCCGTCAGATCGAGTTCCTCGCTGTTGGATCCTTCTACATCTACCAAGCCTCGTCTGAATCGTCGCCAACACCCTCACTCAGCCGAATCCCCTCTACCCGAGAAGATGTCTTCTCAAGCACCTCCATCCCTACACGGTCCAAGCGGTCCTTGATGAAGTTCCTCAAGTTCGTCTTCGAGTACGATTCTGAGCCCCATACCGATGTCTGGCGCCCACACGCCGATAAACCATTGGAAGGGTTTCTCGCCTCAGAGTTCAAGCTTGATACTGCGCTCCAGTCGTACATCATCACCCTGACACTGAGTCACGACGGCAAGGTGTCTGTTCAGGATGGCCTAGCTGCTATCAGTCGACACTTGACGTCGATGGGCGTCTTCGGCCCTGGTTTTGCTGCCGTCTATCCTAAATGGGGTGGGCTTTCCGAGGTGGCTCAAGTGGGCTGTCGAGCTGCCGCAGTTGGCGGCGCCGTCTACATGCTGGGCTCTGGCATCAAGGACCTTCAGAAGGCGGAGGTGGAAGGCAAAGAGGATGAAACCGATCTCCAAGTTACATTCAGTAATGATGTCAAGGTGACAACGAAGCTGTTGGTCCAGGGTTCCGAGCAACCCGAATCTGGTGGACTACGCATCAGCAGACTAACCGCAGTCACAAAGACTGATCTCTCGCCAGTCTTTGAGCTGCTGACCGAGGGCGCTCCGACGCCCGCCGTCGCAGTCGTGGCATTCCCTGTTGGCTCGGTGTCATCTGACGATGGGACACTTTCAGAGTACCCAGTCTATGTCATGGTGCACTCGAGCGATACTGGGGAGTGCCCTTCAGGACAATGTGAGTAACCCACCCTTTTCTTGTTATCTCGCCCCTGGTGTTAGGATGATCACCCATTACGAATACTTATCTACATTGTCTGAATTTCCTTGACGATTATTATCTCTGACAACCTGATACACACCTTTCAACACTCCTTAGTTTTGTTGAGACAAACTTGGAAGACGTTGTGCTAACCGCAAGTCATCAACAGACGTCCTATACCTCAGCACTGTCTCAGGTTCCTCCTCAAAGTCCATTCTTGAGAAGGCATGCTCCTCCCTCCTTGCCGCCGTCAACGGTGGCGAGGATCCCGCGACGTGCCTCTATCAGTTGTACTACGAACAATCCAATGGTACACCTGCCCTGAGCGAAGACGGCCACACTGCCACTTTCTCTTCTAGCCCATTAGATCTGGCGTTCAATGACGCTGTGCTTGATCCTGTCCAAGAGGCCTGGAGGTTGGTCATTGGGGATTCAGGTAGCGAGGATGTCGAGTATATGAAGTTCGAGGATCGTGAGGGTGGAGAAGATGATGATGCCTACGATTAGATAAGACACAACCAACCTTTCATGATAATGAACTTGACCTAATAACCCATGAATTCCATTGTTGATCCTAGTCTCGAATTCCCAGTGACCCGTGATGGCATGTTGCTACCATAATGCCCATGCCCATGCCCATGAATGAATAAACCGACGTCCCGAACCCCTTTGCCGCCCAGTGCTGAAATGATCGGAACAATCATCCCTTCATCAAAGATCCCAAACCTCGAGATCCCAAACCCAAATGCCCCCGATACTTTTGAATCTCAGATGAACCATAGACGCCATATGTGTGCCCCAATACCGAAGGACGAAACCGTGACCGCTGCCTTGAATTCCCGATGATTCATCCGGTCGAAGTCATATTGTCGTGCTGTCTGAAGCTTGCCCATGAAAGATCCCGAAAAATTAGAAGAAAAAAGAAAGAGAAGGAAAAGAAGAAGAGAAAAGAAAAGAAAAGAAAAAAGATAAAAGACATTAATAGAAAGAGTCTAGGCCAGCTCATCGGCCATATCGTCGTCCTCCCGAGGCATGGTCAGGCCAATGCGGATGATGCCAAATGGTCGGCAGTCTGCGATGCCGTCCTGCTCAACAGCAAGAGCGTTCTTGGTCGCGAGGGTGAGAACATGCATGAATGCCTCGGCCAGAAACTTCTTCTCACTTGCTGGGTCCTTGAGTTCCGCTGTGAGAGCATCGAAGTTGATCCAACGACGGCCCGGTCGATCGCGAGGGCGGGTATAGCCCATGGCCTGCGCCTGGGCGGTAGCGTAGCCAAGGAAGTCGAGGGCGGAAATGTCTAAACCCCGAGTCGAGTTCTGCGTGTCATTGACTCCTGGGAAATCCAAACCGCCGGTGATCTCTTCATGACCTAGGGACGAGTCCTGAGAGTGTAACTGCGGGAAGTCGTCAGACCCCAATGGCAGGCCAGGCAAGTCGCTCCAGCGCTCGATGGATTGGACGCCTCTGCCACGTGCGAGGAGGGGGCTTGGGCCGGGGTGTCTCTTCTGCGCGCTGCTATGGCCTCGGATGGACGATCCGGGGACGATAGAGGGGGCGCGGCCCCAAGGCGGGACGGAGGAGGAGTGGCGATCTTCAAGGGCGGGAGCAGCTTCCATCCCGACCTCAGGGGCAGTCTCGTCCCCGATGATGAGAACTCCCGTGTCGTCTCCGATGCTCTTTCCAAGGTCGAGTCCTTCATCAGACTTCTGGCGGACACGCCTACCCTCTTCTCCTTCCTCTTCAAATGCTTCAGCAGAAACACGACGGCGACCTCGCTGAGTGGTGGGTGTCTTGGCTTCCACTTCTATACCCAGAAGACTGGCTTTCAGGGAGGCGCCCGAGAATTGCTCGGCAAGAGGGTGAGTAAAGCCACCGTGGAGACTGCTGCCGACGCCAACGTTGGCGAGTCCATTGTCGAAGAGCAGTGCGAGTGCATTCTTTCGTGCCTGCGCCTGAGTAGTTGTTCGGGGTCGCTTGCGACTGGCCTTGTGATTTGCGGTGTAGTTCTCATTCCAGTTGCGGATTTCGGACGTCGAAACCTGATCCTTCTGGTCGATCATGTTGATGGCCTTAATTTTGCGTGGCCGTCCTCGACGTGCAGGTGCTTTGGCGTGGTCGCTCTCGATCGATTCAGAGGTGAGCGAAACATTGGAGGTGGGCTTTTTAGCAACGGGACGCTTTGGAAATGGCTCCGCGTCGGGCAGGGCCTCTTCACCCATGATGATAACGGCTCCGGCCTCGATCTGCTCCTGGTTGAGCCCTTCAGCACTGGCGCCCTGAGTTACCTGCTTTTCGTATGCCGCCGAACCAGGGAGAGGGGGTAACTCGGGCTCGGTGAACCCAATGAGATTTCCGTCACCGTCAAAATTGAGGTCAATGCCGGCAACAGGGGCAAGATACTCGTCTTCAAAGGGATTAAAGTCAACCGCAGGACCAATGGCATTGAAAGACTTCAAGAATGGGGAGACTTGATCGAGGTCAGATGGAAGACGGTAGCTGCCTGCAGAGTGGGAGGACAGGGGCATATCAAATCCCAAGAGTGAATGGTTCTTGCCCGAAGAAAGAGTGCCTTGACTCAATGGAGTCAATTGAGAGACGTTTTGGGTCGACTTTTGGCTTACAAGGAAAGCCAAGTCATTGTTGCAGTTGAGAAGGTCGAGGTTTGGGAGGATGCTCAAGGGATCGAAGTTGGGGTCATCCTGGAGCATGATTTGATGCCGCCTTGGATCATTAGCCAGAATTTTCAGGGAAGAAGGGGGGGACAAAAATCGGACGTACTTTGCCTTGCCTGCCTGCGGGATGGTCTCACTTGTTTGCATGACGCGAAAGAAGGTCATCATATCCGCCTGGGTTTTCTCGGCGTCTGAAAGGACGTAGCGGCACTGCTGGGCAAACACGCGGGAGACTCCATAGAGGAGATTACCTTGGAGACGCAGAGCCAGAGGGGCGCCCGGATCGATGATCTTCTCGCATGCTTTGGGGACGTCGACATCCTGGATTGCCTTTCTCGACAGTCGCTTCTGGGACGTCTTCCCGACTGTGGCGACGAGCCTGAGGGCCGAGACCTGTTAGCTATTCTTTCTTACCTCGGAGATTTGTGAAGTTGGAACAAACCAGATAGTAGCAACCCCATATTGGGTGCTGCTGAGGACTGTAATGACGAGTGGTTAGCGAGTTGCGGTATTGCGAACCGGTGGTGCCGGGTTGGCTCACTCTCGTGGCTATAGAACATGATGCCGTATCTTGACCACTAGGGGGGGCATATGAGATTGAAAATTCTTGGAAAGGCGATGCTGAAGATGGTACTATGCCGTAGATACGAAGCGTGGCCGCATAAAGGCCCGGCCGTAGGTGTCGCGGGCCTGCCGATGTGTTGATGCTGGTGGATGATGAAACTGAATTTCGCCCGAGGATGAGTTTGGGGAAAGTGGGAGAAGACGCGGGAAGGGGGCAAGACGAAAGTGACCACGCGCCTACACGCGTTAGAATTAAGTGCAAATTATCATTGGGGAAGGAGATTTTGGCAACTGGCAACTGAACAAGGCAGGTACGACTGGGGGGAGTTATCTCAGGGGCGGATCATTGACTGGTCATTGGAGGACGACCAAACACCTCTCAAACAGCCAATGAATGAGGAATTAGAAAGTCACAGATTTCTACCGACCTAAGTAGCTATCCAGTACTTACCTAGCAGTCTACTATCTCAGATACGATTGAAGCCTGACTATACCGAGCTTCGATCGCATCTGAGAAAAGTCTCAACTGACATAACCCACCGTCCATACTATGATGCTTCCATGAGTATGTCTCAATAGTACCCTTTTCCAGGAAGTAAATGCTTTGAAAGTTATTACCATTGAAAGTCAGCCTAAGCTTGCTGGTGATGATGACGGAAACAAGAGCGAGTTCCGCAAAGCGTTATGGGAAACATTCCAAGAACTTCACAAACGTTGCGAATCATAGTCTAGACGCAGATGACTCGAGGCTCCGTTTGAGTCCTTTTAAGAGTATGGTTGTAAATTACTTATACAATCAAGCCCAAGCCTATCTGTTTGTAGTGAGTCGAAATGATTGGGGTTACTTTCTGAGCCAAGAACCATTGGTGCAAGCAAATAATCGCCAAAACATTGCGAAATATCTAGGCTGCATTGAAGAAGGTGGCAGAATAAAAGCCTTCTGCTTTGCCAAGTATCCAAGAAATCTCTCGGAACGGGTGAAGATGGATATGCCGCTGAATGCAAAACTCTGTCTACAACATATCAAGAACGATATCCTCCATCTGCACGGCCCAGAACTCATTCATAACGATATAAACCCGATGAATATTATGATTGACGAGAAGGATAACCATATTATCACTGATTTTGATTTTTTCAAATGGGAGGGAGAGAAACTCGTGAAGTTAGGCAGTTTTAGTTGGATGCTTGATGGCATATCTCATGCGAAGTAGGAGAGCGATTTATTTGGCTTCGAAAAGCTAGAAAAGCTTTTACCAGCATTGGTAAAATAGGCTCCGTTTCGTGCAATCGACTCGATGTCGAGCTTTCCTTGATTTCACACATGTATCTGATGTGATGGGCAGTCGGGGGTGACTTGGCTCGGCTCCCAGTGGAAACAATCTCACTAACACGCATTGCAATCTGTATAAGTCCTAACATCTCCACAAAATCCTAAGAAAGCCATATCACGGGTTCCGTGGTCTAGTTGGTTATGGCATCTCGTTAACACCGAGAAGGTCCCCGGTTCGAGCCCGGGCGGAATCACATTTTTGCCCTTCCATCCAAGATGGAAGCCCCTACTTCCTTCCCCAGTCTTTTTTTGCAAGGTTCCTGGCTGTACTCCAATAGCCACCCCCCCACCAAGACAGCCCTGGAACAGGCAGCAAGGCGTTGTTATTCTTAGGAGCTGAGATCTTGTAGTAATCGACGCGTATAGCCGCCAACCAGCAAAAAGGAACTTCCGTTTGCATGTAGTTGTTCGTCTAGTGGCTGATCCTCCGTGATTCCCTTGGCAGACAGACATGTGGGGTAGATTCAGCCAAGGCATTCACAGACAAGTTTACAACTATAAGTACTAGGTACTATACCATGACACTGTGCCTATACAACAACTCCTGCACAAGATTGATCTTGACTTCAGACAAATAACATCCTCACGTCATCCAAACAACAATGGTGAACTTCGAAGAAGCCCGACTGGCTCTAAAAGAATTCGTCAATCAATACGAAGATCCCGACTTCGATATTGACGAGGCTTACGACAAATGCACTCCCGAGAAGCAGCGGGTGCTCTTCTGTGAGCTGTTCACCTTCCTCCAACGACAACCAGCCGCGGACCGAGCTGTCCTCCTAGACGGCAGTGTTCAGACCGTCGATCCTCGATACGACGCAACCTGCACCGGTCTCGGGGAGTACGACACAAGCGAGAAAGGAGGAGAAGGCGGCGAGATAAGGCCTGTTGTGGACGCAAAGTCCGGAAAGGTCGACATCTACGCTGATGCGCTGATGGTCAAGGGTCATTTCTCACAGTGCTGGACGAATGAACCAAAGATCGATTACAAGCCTGGCAAAGGGCATAGAACGTGGACCGAAAACAACATGTACACGACGTCCGACACGCCCGGCTTCCAGCTCACCAAAGACTGGCGTGCCATCATGCCACCCGGCGGAAGACGTTTGCACTTGAGTAGACAGATCTCGTCGCCTCTGCTCCTCTACCGACTCACCATCGCATTCGGCATGCCCCCTAAATCGAACGAGGAGGAGATTGACGGCTACAAGAAAGCCTGGAGCTATAAGCTGTATTGGAAGGGGTCATCGGGCGAGAACGAGACAGAAGAGGGAGGAAGCAACATCCAGTTCATGGACTGGAAGGGCTCGACAAGGTTCATTTTCTGGGGTTCCGAGGAGGCTAGTGACTCGGCGCTGAAGTTGGTTCAGTGGTTGGCGAGTGATAATGTGTCGCACCCGTACGACTATACGCTAGCTGGTGCGGTTGCTTGATTTTTTATATGAAGTATTGAGAAGGGAACATCTCGCGGCTCTTCGCACCGCAATAACGAGCAAATGCCATAGTTTCCAGAAACCCTTGGCGCCTTTTCGTGTTTATGCCTTTCAATCGTATCCTGTTTCCCTCTCCCTGTTCCTTTACTCGATGTTTTGGCACTGATAGTATCAGTTAGCTTGTGAGTTATCAAAGCTTGGCTATGTCAAACAGGGGCACTTCTCTGACTATCGCTTGCTGGTTCTACAGTGCGTTCTGCCGAATCACGACTATGAGGGCTGGTGAATCACTGCGGCCAACATCTACTTACGAGCACAAGAACTTAAGATGCACACAATGACCGTGAAAGAGACTGAAGATGACATAATATCATTGTTGTAGGCTGATGCCTACCGACCTATAAATCGCTATACCCTGATATACAACCTCCTCATCCGAGATAAAAACCCCCTTTGCCTCAAATATGTACGGTCCGAAAGAAAAACAATCACATCACCACATGCCTGTTACCACGTAAAGCTCTCCTCCACAAAGTCCACCACATTCGACCCTTGCACGTCACGCGCCGCCCCCCTCACATCGTCCGCGAGGGCGCCAGGCCCGCAGACGGTAACGCACATGGCGCCCATCTGCTCCTGGACTTCCTTCTGTAGGAGGAGCGGGATATTCGGTCGGCCAGGGAACATTCGCACCGTGGCGCTCGCACTGACAATATCACGCGGGTTCTGGGGGCGGGTGACAAAAATCTGGATACGTAGAATGTCCTTGCGGTTCGGGATGCGGAGGATAGTGTCCATGTAGGGACGCACCCACTCCAGGGCCTCGTACTCGCGGATGATCCATACCAGGGTCAAGCGGCGGGTGGCGACGATGCCCTCGTTGTAACCTTCGAGGAGGTGGCGGATGTAGGAGATCTGGTGGGTGATTCCAGTCGAACCGGCAAAGAGGACGGCGTGGCCATACGAGTCAAGGCTGTTGTGTCCTGCATATGGGCCTTCCATGGCGGCCCTCAAACATAGGGGCTTGGATGTCCGCGAGGCTTTTTCGTAGAGCCTGCGAGTGAATCCAGTCTGAGCTGCGATCAGGAAGGATACGGTTGTGCTCAAGTTTGACTTGTCGATGGCATTGAGGGGCTCCTTTTCGAAACTGGGCAATGCGGCGTTATCAGTGAGGTGGTTGACCCAGGCGATCGAAAAGGGGTGGCTCTCCCACAAGCCGACGCCCCAGAATCGCAGGTAGGCGTGGGTGCCAGGCTTTACGTCTAGGTACCGAGGTAGCTGAAGGGTGACACGAGTGACGTTTCCGGGCATGGCCTCGCAGATAGCGTCGGTGAATCCCTTGGAAGACCAATTCACGTAGACCAAGCGAATCATGCGAGCGAGGCGGTCCGCGAACCAGAGAGCCATGATGGCCATGATCCAAGGGAGCTGGGGGAGACCGCCGGGGAGGTCAGACGAGGCGCAGTGAGCCCAAGTCGCAATGAAGGCGACAAAGGCCAGGATGATGTGGACGTTAAGGAAGGACTCGTAGAAGGCGTGTCGGAGGGGAGAAAACGAGAGAAGGAGAAGGAGGACCATGGCAAGAGTGCCCACTGCACCAGAGCCGACAAAGAGCTTGGTGCGCATCTGCATGGCAACACCGTCCCAGCCAATGTCGGCGACTGCCACAATGGCCCATGCAATGGTGTGAATAACGGCCTCGAGAACGACGATGCGGCCCATCCATCGGTGCAGCAGGTTGTATGTGTCGAAGCTGATTCTGAGGAGGTAGATCAGGGGGTTGTTGCGGCCGGCAAAGATGATGAGGGGCACCATGTTGACGAGGGACAGGGTTCCAGAGCGGCCTCGTAGCTCGGCACAGAAGGCGAACTTGTTCTCGTTGCGCCAGTTGAGGACGAACATGTAAGCGAAGTTGCTACCGAGGTAGATGAAAAGGAGAATCGAGTGAAGTCTGGAGGGTAGAGTGCCCATGCTGACTGCCGAAGAGATCTTGAACTCCCTGTTGTGCCGTTTCTTCCACAGGGGTGCATAGATGATATTCCTCTTCATACCGGGCATCCAACTCCACTGAGAGATCCTCCAATATCCTTGTTTCTCGCCAGTCACGGTCATGGCCGAGACCTGACGGAGGCTTGCCCACACAATCTCGATGATTCGGACGGAGAGGACGATGAGGGCGAAGACGCCGAGGGTCCACCATAGGACATCCTTGAAGAGCAAGTTGGTTGGTTGGTCGACACCCTCCAGGGAAGAGTGATAAGGGGCAATAGTCGGGTTGGATCCAGCGTGAGTGGCATCGGCGCGGATGTTGAGTTTCGAGGTAACGGTGGAAAGGATCGAGTCGCTTTCGGCGTTCCGGCGCCGGTGGAAATCCATGATAAAAAATCTAAGTCGCGAAAAGCGTTTCGAAAAGAGCGAACGGGCGCTGGGTTGGTTTTCTCGGAAGATTCCTAGTAGATGAAGAGAGCGTGAACAATCGCGGGCAGCGAGTAGATGCGTGAACAGTAGGTATGGGTTGCACCGCAACAACAGACGTAGAAATCCCAGGAAAATCGGCCAGAAACCAGGTTGCAGTTGCAGTGATGAGTTAAAGAGAGCGTGATATTCCTCCTCGTGTGTTCAAATACTTGTATATCAGAACATGGTCATAAGGCGTGTGTTTGGGCGAGCAGTGAAGAGTTTTGTGTTGTTGTTCGGTAAGTGTGGTGGGTTAATGGTGATTGTTTGGGTGAATCAACTGAAGGAGAATTGTTCTTTGAAGTGTGTTCAACACACAATGTCACACCGCACACAAAGGCGATGACGAAGTAAAAGGAAGAATCGAAGGAAAATCCGGATTCCAGACAAGACAAGAAAATCTATTGCCTGCGGATAGAGCTGAGTGACGTCTTGATGGTGCACCTCGTCCACGAGGTGTTTAGGTCGAATGCCGTGAACCAGAACTAGCTGGTGATCTCCGGGCCGACGGATCGGATCTTCGAAGAAGGGAGAAGAGAGAGAGAAAGAAGAAAGAGAGATCGAAACGAAGTCGAAGTCGAAGCTGGTATCGAAAGAAAGAAAGTGGAAGAGAGAAAGAGAGGGAAACCCCAGGGTGAACGATCGACGTTCGTCGCGTGGGTCGGGGATTGAGTCGGTTGTCGCAACACACAAGAGGGATCGACACAAGGGAATGACGGAAAACAAGGGTGGGAGAAACGGGATGTTTTGAATGATTTCAGACCCAAGTTTCCCGAAAAGCGTTCCTCAAACCACGAGGTGGGTGTGCGGTCAGATGTTGACAGGCGAGTGTCGAGGGGGTGACTGTCCAGTCAGCGCAAGCGGAAGTCGTAGCAGGACGAGCGACGAAACCAGGAGAAAAGGAATGGACCAGCCCCGGATTGAAATGTCTTTTGGGTACCCAGAGTACTAGAAAGAAGGACGAGACAATGGGATGAAAGGGGGGGCGTGGGAAAAGAAGAAGTGGAAAAAAAAAAAAAAAAGAGAGGCGACACGGCAGGGGGAGGTGGACGAAAGAAGAAGAAGAGAGAGGACGAGACTCATAAAATCCTAAACTTGATTCATTCAAGGGAGGGACTCGTGATAATAAACCACCAAACAATAAGGTACACACCCCCCGTGTCTGTCCTCTCGCTCTCTTCTCGTTAGGGAAACTACCTACCCACTCGGTTCAGCCCCAGAGAATAAAAAAAAGGATTCTTGTTTGGTTGTTTTTGACGCCGAGTCTTGGCACCCTGGAGGATTTTACGGGAAGGTGCACGATGAGCGAGTGAGCAGCAGCAATCGCAGGTGCCTGCCTCCCACCGTTACATACAGGGGTTCCTAGAACGACACCCTTCTGAATGACAGGGGGGATAGCAGCAGCAGGGGCCATCAATCTTTTTTTTTACACCCGACCAGTTCAAGAGATGGAAAGAGAGATACACAAAGAGGAGCAAGTCTAGCCCGTGATTACCTCTGCTACTGTCTCCGAAAAAATTTGAGGTACAATAATAGCCTTACCGTACGTACGTACGCACATGTAGTCAAGATACGAGATCTTTCGACTTCCAAGCCGGGTCATCATCGCCCGCCTCTTTTCCAAGCCCACAAGGCGGAGGGAGGCCCTCTGTTCGCGTGGTGTCTTGGCTTGGCTAGAGCACCCTCGGAATGGAGAGGCCTATCCATCGAAATGCAATATCGTAGTCAAGTGCGATTCGGGTGGCCTAGATGAAAGCTGGATAGCTTCACCGAGCAGCGAACCACGAGCGTGCAAGCGCTGGCGTCGACCTTTCAATAGCATCGTACCTTACGACTCCCACATAGTGCATGCTTTAGCCCAACAGCGCCTCATCTCGTGGTCGCGGCTACGGCAGGGGCGCGCACAGAGAAACCAGAAACATCTAGTTTCCAGACCTTCGGCCTATCAGACAACAGATCTCCCCTCCCGATCTCAAGTGTCGTCTGCAGTTCAACAGGGCCACCCATTCAGCGCTCGCTCAATGGCCAGCGACAACCCTGGTACACACAAGCCTCTGAAACCCGCCACTGGCTCAGGGGCCTCCCTCAGACTCCCCCAGGTGGTCAGGGGTCTGTTGGTTATTCTAGGCGCTTACTGGCCACTCATTGCCCTCCAAACCAGCCGCCAGGAGACACGAACGCGGCGGACCCGGGCACGGAGGCATCCAGAGGCGGGCCAGAGACCCGCCATCACCACCCCCCGGAATGCGATACTGCCACTTCACGAGCTTCCCACCGCCACCGGATTGATGTCTCTGGCTGAGTGTCTCTGACTGGTTTTCGAAAGGGGGGGAGGGGTCTATCGCACAACGGGTTCCGGCCTTCAATGGCCTTGTTTTGCGCAGCAGAATGGCCTGACGTATTCGCTGCTCTCGTCAGCTGGGCCAAGATAGACACCATCTCTTGAATCAAGGATCCGCGGAGCACATCACAACCCCGAGATCTGTTCAACCGTAGGACTCCGTTTCGCTCCGACCCTGGGCAAGATTGCGAGAAAGGATCGTGAGCAGACGGTGAGGGTTACTCATGGCAAGGAAAATAACCCGAACGTCATCGCCAAGAAGGGTTCCCGACCCGCTCGCAACTCGCGCTGTGGTTGATGGAATTGAGATTCAACGTCAATCCATGGGACGCCATCAGAACCGAGCCCCTCTCCTCGAGCTAGTCGCCCATTGATGGGAGAAGACAACCCCTTGAGTCGTCTGATAGTGAACAGGGTTTCTCCATCCTTTGCAACTTCTTTCTTTGCCCGCCCACCTAGGATGGGATCGCACCTCGAATGACAAGCCTCTAGCACGTCGCAGATAAAATGAATGGGTGGTTGACGGCTCGCTTCCACGCTCTTGGATTCCGCCCCTCCAGTCCCACGAGCGGCCGATGTCGTAATTCTAGAAAAGGAAACATCGCTGCCTATCACCCGTGTTCCGTGTTGGGAGCTCGCCCTGAATGTTGCATCAATTCAGGCCTACCGTGCAGGTCAGGGCGAGACAAGATGAAGCCGCACCGTTTGTGCCGTTCCGTATTGAATCCATCCAAGATAGAAAACTCGAGACGTTACACTTGAAAGAGCTCGTGCGCCTCAGCCCTTTTTCTCCCCAGGATCTCACCAAGACGGCATATCGGACTTGGCCGGCAAAAGAAGGAATCTGCGACAGGGGAGAAATGCCGTTGATGGCATGTTTTCTGTGACCATTTTTTCTTGAGCAGCAGCAAGGGACAAAGGCACAGACGGGATGGAGGAAACACAAAGCTGTCAAACATCAGACCGAAGGTTGAATTTGGGCTGCTGCTACCTACGCCACATCGTCAAGCCACACGAGGCGTTACGCCGGCCAGATGGCGGCTTCGTCAGTTGAAACCTGAGGCACACACGGATCGCTGCTCCGTTGACGCTCCCGAATAACGCCGGAAATTTCCAGGACGGCTATCACGAGCTGGCATAGAACATCCGTTGCACAGCCATTGCGCCCGACACAATGGGTTCCAGCGAGTCGAAACCAATCTCTGCCCACGTGTGGAAGGCGTACGTTGTCTAAATGCTTCCTAATCGACCTTTATGACCTCAATCGATGACTGACAGCTTAACCATTAAACAGCTCAGCGCCCAACGGCATCTCACAAGATCTCGTCGACTCGCTACAGTCTAGCCACGAGGTACACTTTGCTCCCCCAGCCGCCCCGAATTCGATCCCCCATATCGACGTATTCTTCATCCGCAAATAAGAAAGACTAACAATGCCGTTTCTTTTCCCCTCGACTACAGACCGATGCCTCCCGCACCAAGATCCTTGAGCACCAGATCCAGGCCCGCGTGGCCGAGGAGCTGAAGCGACTGCAGCAACAGGAAGCCGAGGCCTTAAAGGTCGCCCACGAGAAGCTCTCCTCGGCCGAGTTCAAGGAAGACGGCAGCCGGACCTACCACACCGTCGGCAAGGAGATCGACGCCATGCGCGAGAAGCTCGAGGCGCGCAAGCAGGTGCGCCCGCTGCCCGAGGCTGTTGAGGGTGCGCGCAGCGAGGTCATCCGGTGCTTGCGTGACAATGACCGCCGGCCGCTCGATTGCTGGCAGGAGGTAGAGAACTTCAAGATCGAGGTCAAGAAGCTGGAGAAGAGCTGGGTCGAGAAGGTTGTGTCGTGAGGGGAGTGATGGGAAACAGGAGGAGGGCTTAGAGGAGATTGGAGGGTATTTCTTCCGGGATGGATGAACTCCCTCGCTCTTATAGAGAGATATAGAGACGGTGATGTGTGTTTCCGGTGGGATTTGAGACCGGTATGTACATGTACATTACGGGCATTGGGCAGCGGTAAAAGCTGCGTTTAGGGATCAAAAATGTACAGGGAACTCATAGCCCCAGGAGCGGCCCTGATTACAATTCAACCTCGGGATTCTGTGCCTCACCATCCTTTGGCTCCGTGTCCCCCATCCGAGAAGCCTCCAGTTCTGCCTTCCTCCGTAGACCCTCTGCCCTCTTCCTCTCCCTCCTCGCCGCTGCATCCTCCCACTCCTTACCCTCAGGGTTCTTCTTCACTGACGGCGCAGCAATAGCCTCCCGGAACGCATCCCGGAACCTCTCTATTCGCTTCGTGTTCTCGGTGAAGCGCTCGTTGGCGATCTGGATTAGTGTCCGGAGATACTCTGGTGATACTAGACGTTGGCGATGTGAGTCGACTTGCTGTCCGATGAGGGACTCAAAGGCGAGACCCATAGTGCGAATAGCGACCATGGGTGTTGCGGCGTCTTTAGAGCTGGGGAGGAGGTTGAGGGCGCCGGATTCGCGGAAGCCAGCTTGGAGACCGCAGCGGAGAAGGAGTTGGGCGTGTCCGGGGGATGCGGTGAGGACGTGGAGGATCTACGGAGACATCTCAGCATCAGGATCGGTCGAAGTGTAGTGGTATCATGATAAATGTGTGCTGTGTCTAGATATAGACTTACCATCCCCTCAAACTTGAAATGGATGAGCCTCCTCTCCTTGGGACCACCAACAACACCACCTTGACAAGCTGCCGAGTCCTCAAGCCCGAGAACACTCGTCCAGTCCCCACCCCCATTCTTATCCTCTGGAACAGGATCATGAGAAACAAACAACCAGGTTCCCCCAGCTCCCTTTCCACCCACGCCCGCTACCCGCTCATCCTCCCCCTCTGTCTCTGCCACTCTCCGCCCTTCAAGAAACACACTAACCCTCCCCGCACAACTACTTGTTGTGACAAATCCAGCCTCGCGGTTGATCTCATCGATCAGGTCGCGAATACCTCCATCCACAGACCCCTTGGGCGACGCATCCGTGTACTCGACATCCGGCACAGCGAGCTGTTCGAGAATCTTCTTCTTCTTCTCCACAAACGCGGGCGGAGAGGCTGCGAGGCCTTGCATCGTTCCTCTCTTTTTTTTTCTTCTTCTTCTTCCAAGTTGGGGTTCCGTCGTTCTGTTAGTGTGAAGCGCGAGGCTGAGAATTGGTGTGTCACGACACGACGATGTTGGATTTTGGAGGGGCAAGGGTGGAGGGAGGGATGCAGTTAGCGAGATATCGTGAGACCTTGCGTACAAGGTGATGGTGCGTTAGAGCTCCAACGCTTCGGGGCAAGCGCGGGGTACCTTGCACTTGCGGCTCCATTATCGGGCGACCTCGTGATCACCGGATTTGAATCAACAACCAACGTCAGTTATGCATCCTTCACCAGAGGATCTCACCGATACGAGCGGTTCAAGAGGGTTTGTTATCAATCTTTTCCATTTCTTCGCTGTCTGTATCTGCAGCGGTATCTATCTTCTTGCTTCTCATATTGCTTTCGCTACCAGTTTCCCTGAGTTCCCTGCTATTGTCCCAACGCCAGTCCACAAGATTCCCAAGTAACGAGCCTCATTTGGCCCGGTTCCGACGGTGCAATCAACAAATTTTATCCCTTAACGCCTGTTTATATGCCGCATTCATCAAGTCATCAAAAGGTATACGTCCCATTGTGCGAGTGCACTTTATGAGACAGGCAGGGCGACCTTCTCGAGGGCGGCAGCGAGCTGTTCCTCCTGCTGCTTGCGCTCCATATCCTCGAGAAACTGAGCGTATCTCGACTTCTTGTTGTGGATGCCGCACTCAGTCTTGGCCTGGCCCTTCCATCGGCCCGCACGCTCGTCCTCGCCCTCGCCGACGGGGACAGTCGAGTGCCAGTCGCCGATGGACTTGTAGCCCTGGTCGAGAAGGGCGTTGTAGGGAACATTGTTCTCCTTGATGTAGTCGTTGACTTGCTTGAAAGACCAAGTGGCCAGGGGGTTGATCTTGACAACACCTCGCTCATCATCGAGTTCGATGATGGGGATGGAACCACGGGCAGCACCCTGGGATCGACGGCGGCCGTTGAGGACAGCAGCAATCTTGAGTTGGTCATAGGCGCGCTCAAGGGGCTCGACCTTGACAGCCCAGTCATACATCTCGGAGGCAGTGTGGTACAGCTCCTTTCCATAGGTCTCCTCGAACTCCTCGACAGTGTCCATGCCGTCGGGCTTGAAGATGTGCACAGGCACGTTGGGGTATCGCTCCTTGACCCGGTCGATCAGGTCATGAGTCTCCTTGAAATGATACAAGGTATCAAGGAAGATGAGGTCGACGGTCGGGGAGTCAGGCTGCTCCTTGTTGATCTTGGAGAGCATGTCCATGGTGGCGAGGCCAGTCAGGCCGAAGGCGGTTGACTGGTACAAGTTGGGGAACATGATCTTGCAAAACCGGAGGATGTCCATGGGGTGCATGGGCTCAAGCATGTTGTTGAGGTGGTCGACATGGGCCTTTGTGAGAGAGATTTGAGGGAGGATTGTTGATGACGAGGGGGATGAGTACTCGGAAGGCTGGCCAGTGACATAGCCCGACTCGCACTCGAGCTTAATGTCCTGAAAGGACGACTGGGAAGACGACTGAGAAATGGAGGCAGGCATGGTGGTGAAGTTGGAAAGTCGGTATCGGAGAGGGAGGTTTTCAGGTGCGGCTTTTCGAAGACTGGGATGGACGACGAGGGTATGTATACCAGGGGTGGGTGTTTTATGAGTTAGGATGTCGAGGCAGGTGAACTCGACAGCTCTGTGTTGTTGATGGTTATTGATGGTGATATGACGCAAGTTATTCTGCTGACTTTCAAGACAGAACCGGAAAGAATCAATCAGACAAGGAGTCGAGACAACGAAGATGACGACAGGAAGAGTAAACGAGGGTAGCAAATTCTTTAAGAGAGAGAGAGGCCGGTTGTGCTGGTCGAGGGGGGCTTACATGCTCCCCTCCGCCCCGGGCGACCGCCCGTCGAACCCTGGTTCGAGGCAGCCTTAGTAATTCGGAACATCCTTGATCAAGCAGATTGAGCCCTGAGCTGTGGAACAAGAGGGGAGCAACAATTGCGCCATCGCCGCCATTGAGGATTTGTTGTCTCCAGGTTGCGACTGGGACTGATCACGACATCGACGCTATCCCTTTCGCGATGGTGGGTGCTAGCGCAGAAGCGAGGGCTGATTGGCCGCCCGTTGTCGCTGGGACCTGGTTTTGCCTCACTTCCGGCAGGGACAACAATGCGGGAGAGCCGCCGAGCCGGAGGTAGCGAATACATCCGACGTGGTTTTATTATTCATGGTTGGCTGCCGACTCGGATTGGCACCTTTTCCACGGCTTTTGGAGTCGGATCGCGTGATGATTAATGCTACAGGGTATTTGGTGCTGGCTGAGACACACAAAAAGAAAACAGGCGGTTGGAGGTCCTTGTTTCTTTGCGTTTCTTTGCACACTTGGTACCTTGGTCAGACGAGCCGTGTGACGACTACCTCCGTGGGAGGTCTGGGCAGCTGAGGCGTGGTTGAACGTGGGGTTGGTGTGTCGAGGTATCGATTGATGACTCCCGACATGTGGAATATGAGACGGACAACTACCCTCTCTCCCTTCCATCCTTCCAGCATTGCTGCAGGACTCGCGCCCGATGGCACCTGAAAGGCGAAGGACGTATTCGTGTTTTCCTGGCGTGCTGATCTGACCGGTCTTTTGCCTAATTCAAAACAAGACGTGGGATGGAGAAGCCTCCAGCGCATCGCGTCATCGAAGCCGCTTTCCAGGTGCTGTTGCCATTGTCCTCCATCCCAGATATTGGCTGCCAGACCTAGGCATTCCCGACCAAGCATTTTAATTTTAGTTGTGCAAGTCTGAATTTTACCTTTGTCGAGAGCGAATGCTGAGTTTGTAGGTGCCCATCGAATATTCTTGCTCAAGTGATGCCATCGATTCTTGACATCTGATGTAGAACCTACCTTGTACAGGCTAGAGCGAGTTGGGGCGAATGAGGCCCTGTCGACGACGGGGTTTAAAGTGGAGGTGACCTGGATGATGATACCTCCCCTTGGAATGCTTGTATGTATGTATTGTGTTTTTGTGATGTTCTTTCTCTCTCTCTGTTGTGCTCTCCATATCGACATCTCAAGGTCAGGGGAGCTTATACCCCTGTTGCAATGAGACACTTCCCTGGAGGAACTAGCCGATTAGGCCATCCTGGCAAGTCACTTGAATCTTGTGACGACACGAGAGAAGAATGAAAGAAGTCGTATGGTAGAATCTCAGATCTGATCTTTGTTTTGATGCCAATGTAACTGAATCGTTCGGGGTCACATGTACATATTGATATTTTAGCGTCAATAAACGCAAGTTGTAGCCAGGATGATGTCTTAACTATCCAGTAAGATGGCTATATATCAAATTCCTCGTTCTTAAATTATGACAGGATGCCTGCTTGGCATGGGGAAATCAATTGGTGTGATGAAATATCTGGTGACCATGAGCTTCTCAAACTCCCCAAGTATATAGTCCACCCTTTGTGTATTCCACAGTGTGTCCCTGAGCATCAATGATTTCGGATTGAGGGTCGCTTTGCAATGTAATAATTCCAGTCCGGGTGTTCTCCATCGATCCGAGTGTTGACAGATATCATCAGTGTATACATTAGGGATTTGAAGATATCTCCAAGTCAATGCAGTCTGGAAGGTACTGTCCAATCAAAGAGTTTCATACTATAAGAATAGCACAACCGTCTAGGCACTACCTGGGCAACGTGGGGTACGGCATGGGTATGCGAAGGGTATTTCTCACTGCAGTAAAAAACAGGGATCGATCTCATTCTCGTGGAAACACCAAACGCAACTCTCGTCAGCTGGGGTGCTGTCGAACAGAATCGGCGTGAGATGTAAGCATCGATCCACTCCCGGGCCTGCCGCCGCCGTGGCTCCCCACGCTCCAGACCAAAAGACCAGACGCACAGTCGTTTCTTGGACACATGCGCGGTCCTTTCGCTGGCCTATCGTTACGGGTCGTCGGTGTTCCGCTTCTTGTGAGCGGCTGTCGGGGATGGCTGCCTCATAATTGGAGAGTCAGGCACCGAGGGACCGCGCGACTGCCGAAACCCCCCAGACCCCCCGAGCAAGGAATGTGCATCGCGGGGCTGGGAGAGGATAAACGTTGCGCCGCAGGTGGCAGGGATTGCCTGTTTTCCGACATGTTCTCTCGTCTCGCCTCATGGTGGCTTCGTTATTCTCCACAAGCAAAATCCTTCTCGCAAAGTTTCCGAGAACAGCCGGCAACAGATAGAGTTGGTGGCAAATCACCCAGGGCACCCATTCTTCTGCTTACCTCATCTCACTGGATTATTCATTTCTGAATGCTTCGGCCGAGACATCTCGCGACAACCTGAGGGACGATGACTTACAAGAACGGCTTCCTAAGCAATGTCGTGCCGCTGTCATCTGGCTCCCATCTCACTCTGATTTGGAACCGGGCCCTTTCCTTTCTCTATATGCTAACGATATGGCGGAATGCACGTCGGATCTCACAATGCTTAGTAGTATTTCATGTCCGACGCTCTCGTTGTCAGTCGTTGCTACCTTCTAAGCATCTATCAACTTACAGCTGCAATGAAGACTAGGTACGGTACTTATCTGACACACATCTGATCGACGGCAGCAATAGGTAGGTAGGTATCTGAAGCCTTTACCTTCCTCTCTCATCGAGCATCTCAACCATGAAACACACGTGACATCACCCATCGCACTTTCACCTGTCTGTCATCGAGGGGGGAGCCCACTTGGATCCCGCACACCAGCGATGATGATTTTTTTTCTCACCTGCGCCAATCATATCACCATATTGTCTGACAGCAGCCGCACGAGCCGCACGTGTCGCACGAGCCATTCGACATTGCCGGGGCTCTTGAACGGTTGGCGGGGCTAAGATGGGAGAAACAGGCTGGGAGAAGATCGCTCACAACCCCGATCCCGAGTTAACCTTTTGATCCTTGGGTTTGTCATTGCATACCATCAAACGTGTTTCAACCTTATCTTCGAGTGGTATCGATCTCTCCACGATTCTGCAGAACACTCTGCGACTCTGTATCCGCCAGTTTCCCTTACATCCGAGGCAATTGAGGAAAATTCTGTCTCAGCCGGAAGAAAAAAAATGGCCGACCATCAAGCGAGCCCCGCCAAACAGAATGCCGCTCGGCCTCAGTTGACCAACTCCATGAGGAGCAGCTCTTATCTGAGCGATCACCAGCAATATCGCCCCCCTCGTCAAGAGCAATTCCATGGCATTGACACCGTCGTCGAGGATTCAGGCAAGGTTCCTAATCCGCAGACCAAGCCGAGTCTGCCCTTCAATGGCATCCCGTCTGACGAGAACCCCCCAATCGTGGTCGATAGCGGGTTGAGCCATACTTACTCACATCCTAATTGCGCTCCCCGCGCTGGGCACAACTCGGATCGCCTTGTCGCAACCCTTTTCTACAAGTCCAAGGGCAAGCTTGAAAGTCCTGCTTCGCGATCTCCTATCAAGGCCACCTTTTCTGATGCGAATGAGTCGCTGCCCCTGAACCTGGCGCCGACAACCAATCCTAAGGAGTTTCCTCTTGAGCCCACTCAGGAACCGGAACAGTTGGATCATATCTATGGCTCATACATTTCTCCCCTGTGCATCACCTCGTTCCTCCATCTCATGTCGTCATTCCCTCTTCCTCGAAACGCCGATGAACCTCACTCATCTCATCGCTGCCTTGATAACCAGGAGCACCCGCGGATCGTGGAGTTGACGCTCTCTCCGGCACCATCTCCTGAGTATCTGAGCCTGAACGATTTGCGGAAGCATGAGAGCATCTACAGGTTCGAGCAAGAGTGGAACGTAGATGTCGTTCTCCAACGCGACACCGTTTGGAGACGCCACCCACGGCTGGTGGTGTTCGACATGGACAGCACCCTCATCACTCAGGAGGTCATTGACCTCCTGGCTGACAACGTCAAGGACCCTCCGGACCTGCCTGCCCGCGTCGCTGAGATTACGCATCGCGCGATGATGGGCGAGCTAGAGTTTGAGGCTTCCTTCCGTGAGCGTGTGGCTCTCCTGAAGGGTCTTCATGCCACCCTTTTCAACGACCTTCGCCCGATCCTGGATTTGACCAAGGGCGTGCCAGAGCTTATCAAGGCCTTGAAGCGTCTCGGCGTTAGGACGGCGGTCCTCTCTGGCGGGTTCCAGCCCCTGACAGGTTGGCTCGCTGGCCAGCTGGGCATCGACTACGCGCACGCAAACGAGGTTGTCATTGAAAATGACAAGCTCACGGGGGAGACTCGAGGAATCATTGTGGGTAGGGAGCGTAAGCGGGATCTTCTCGTGCAAATCGCGGCCAAGGAGGGCATCGAGTTGTCTCAAGTTGTGGCTGTGGGCGACGGCGCCAATGACCTGCTGATGCTTGACAAGGCTGGGCTGGGAGTCGCTTGGAACGCGAAGCCCCGAGTGCAGATGGAGGCGGACGCGCGCCTGAATGGAGATAGTTTGTTGGACCTGTTGTACTTGTTTGGTTTTTCTACTGAGGAGATTGCGGCGTTGATTGTGTAGGTATGCTAAGCCATGGGGACGGAGTTGAGAGAGTTGGGATGGTTGCGGGCGATATTGAAATGGGCGAGGCGGTGTTGGTCGTTGTTATGTGTATGAAAAGCAAGGTGTTGGGACAATATCGATACTAGACAGCAGTAAGTAGATAGGAATCACTTGAGACTGCGTTGCTATTCTCATTGTGTCGACTGGTTAACTGAGAGCTGTGGGCATGGATCCAGGGATATGTTCATGAAATCGGTAGGAAATAGCGACTAAACTAAATATCCGTGAGCCGGTTGTCCGGTTGTCACCTAAAGATACAAGAACTGTGGCTTGCACATATCGAACAGAGGTGACCAACAAATGAGCTCGAGGATATAGACACAAAGATAGGAAGTGTTTTGTGTTATGTGGTTCGCCGCCGGGCTAAACAGTGATCCAAAGCTCGAGCTCATCCCCGTCTTTCGTCTTCATCTACACAGTGTTTCCAAGGGCCGATGCCAAAACACCCCTCTCCGCCCTCATCGCCCTACAGTACAAGCTTGCGCAAACAGTTCCATTAAGCCTTCTATTTCTTTCTTTAAGGGTAACCGTCCTTGCCCCACTTGTTGTACTTGTCGTGAAGCTCGGCGGGGAGGGTGACGTTGGGGACGACGACGACGTTGAGGGCGCTGGGGGCGTCCTTGGGCTCCTTGGAGGAATCGCCGCCGGGGTGGTACTTGTACTTGCCGGCGGTATCGGACTCCCAGGGGCGGCCGTCCTTGGCAATGTTGACGGGGGACTCGGAGGTGGCGCCGGTGGGCGATCGGCCTGGTGGTGTTGAATGTCGATGGTCAGCAATTGCATCTCCCTCCCAGATAAGGCGTTAATGAATCTCCATACCGAAGTAGAAGCCAGCACCGCCGAGAGCAGCGACCATGACACCGCCGAGGATCTACAACTCAGCCATTGACATTAGCGTTCTCGTCCTTCAATCGTCGTTCCGAGTGTTTGGCATATCCCAAGGGTCCGATGGGGGATGGGCCGAGGCATTATGACGCACCAGAAGCTCGGGGTTCTGCTTGGTCTCCTTCTTGAGCTCGGCCTTCTGGTGCTCCTGGAACCGGCGGGCGGAGGTGGAGAGGAATCGACGGGTGACGCGGGAGGCCATTGTGACGACGGGGGGGGAGGATTTTGCGGCTGTGGAGAGGAGAGATGGAGTTGATGGCTTTGGATGATTGAGAAGCTGCGAAGTTCTCGTATGATTTCGGGGAACCGTCGAGGGCAGGTTTGCGCTGCACGCCATTGGCCAATCCGAAGTAGCAAGAAAATCACGTGTTAAATCACGTTCAGTTGCCAAGATGACGTCTTGAGGGGGACAAGTTCGAGACCCGGTGGTGGTCGGGGGGTTTGCCTTGGACTCGGGGAAGTTGACGCCTTACAAGTCAGGCAGTAACACTTCCCGCCTCTCTGGGACGCTCTCCCGCGCGTGATGCATTGTTATGTGACACCGCCATGTCTATACTAGGCTAAGAGAAAGGAATGCGACCTGTCTTCCTGTCAAGTCAGGTACAGGAGTCTCACGCCGCATTCAAATGTCAAACGTTGGTCAAGCGGGTTGCTGCAGATGGTTGGTTTTACAGTCCCCGTTTCCGATCGAGGGTGACGTCTGCGGAAGAAGATGTCATCCAGCTGAAGAAAGATGGTTCCGTCTGCTACATTACTCTGTACTATTACTGAAAATCCACAACGGAACAAAAAAAAAAGACATGATTTCTCATTTCAGAAGAGAGGCCCTCTCATCCTCCTTGTGGCGCTAGTAATCACTGAGTTGTAGCCCCTTACAAGGGCCTTCGGTGGATGACCACTTACTAAGGAGGCCCTCTTTGCAAGGTATCGCTCTTGGACGTAAACCAAAGTTGGCAGTGAAAAAAAGGAACAAGCAGGAAAGACATCCATCCTGTTGTTACCAACCCTCCTCACCATCAACTCTCCTTCTTTCCCCTCCCATTCCCTTCTCCAACGTGTTATTTTGTCCTCAAAGACGTCGTCTCTCTCTAACTAACGCTTCCACTCCCTTGTCTCAATTCCTTTACACTGAACCTCTCCCGCCTCCCCTGTGCTCTCCCGACCCCTACTGTAGTCCATCCCTTTAGTTCTCTCTACTGCCGGCGCAACACGAGCCACCTGCCGATCCTGCCGACCTCACGGTTCAACGCAATTCCAGCCTCCCGACGCCATATTCAACCTCTCAAAGGACCGCGCGATAGAGACGATATTCCATGACACCGAGACCTTGAGCCCCGAGATTACATCTACCGCATACGATCCCCTCTATATCCTGAGCGAGCAAACGTGGACAGAGCCCTTGGCTGACGAAGCCCCCCCCGACAAGTGGCCCGACGACACTATTACCTAGCAACGCCATGACCTCGAAAGCCGATGACGATGGCTTCTCGACGCCACAAATCCCCCGTTCCGAAGTACCCGGACCTCCGAGTATCATCTCCTCGCGCATGACGGATATTGCAAGTGACGATGGGGGAGATACCGATGCGCACCGACAACAGAGGATGAGTCTACCACGGAGCGCAGATATCGTGTCTCGGCCTGGGACTGCCAGGACGGGCGTTTCATCTCGGGGTGCATGGCAAGGGCAATCGCTGCGGAAGAACTACGTTGCTGGTATTGCGGCGAAGAGGGGGAGTATCGCCAGTTCGAGCGCTGGATCTACGAGCCAGGCTGCCAGCAGCCATGTCCCTTCTCTCACCTCCCACGCCTTTTTCCGACCTATGAGTTCGCAGAAACTTCAGGCACAGAGAGGAGGATCACAACGGCCTTCGACCATGAGCCAACAGTCAACGACGATCGAAGACCATAGCGCAGAGGTGGGCGGCAGTGTGACGCGACAGAGCATCATCTCAAACCCCATTGCGCAAGTCCAGCGCACGCTGAGCGACGACGAAAACATGCGGCCACCTCCCTCGCGCGGTACTGAGATGACGGAGCAAGAGACTCTGGATAGGATCACGGCGAACACGAGTCCAAGCCACGGTCATTATCCCGCAGGAAGCTTGACGGATAGCGTTCGCCCCCTGCAGGGGAAATCAGACCAGGCACCACAGCAACGCAGCATCATCATCGACAAGAGCTACCGGGATCTCGCAAATCTGCCGAGTCCGATCAAGTCTCCAAGGTCGTTCCGGTCAAGCTTCCTCATGCCAAGCAAGAGTGAGCAAGGACAGCAAAGCCAGAACCGGAGCACCGAAGGAGCCGAAAAGCTGTCCTCATCTGCCTCATCTCCACAGCTCCGACCAGTCGATTCTCAAGGAAAGCCACAGCCACGGCCCCAGAAGCAACAGAGCCAAAACGCCGGTCTCGGCCGTGTCCATCAGTATTTCGATGGAAATACCATCTTCTTCTTTGGTGGCCGGTGGCAGAATGCGCATGAGCGGCCCGTCAACATCGCGACAGGCTTTTTCGTTGTCATACCTTGTGCTCTCTTCTTTGGATTCGAGGCGCCTTGGTTGTGGCACAACATCTCGCCTGCGGTTCCCATAGTTTTCGCCTACATCGCCTATATTTGTTTCTCTTCCTTCATTCACGCCTCTGTAACAGACCCAGGGGTATGTTCCACTGACTTTTCTATACTTGATTACCATTTGAGAGCTGCGGCTGACGCTTGAAAGATCCTCCCGCGAAATCTCCACAGATTCCCCCCGACAGACGACAGCGAGGATCCCCTCCATCTCAGCCCTCCTACAACGGACTGGGCTCTGATCAAATCAGCCGAATCTGCGACGGCGGCGATGGAAGTTCCTGTTAAGCATTGTCGGACCTGTAACATCTGGCGACCGCCGCGAGCCCACCATTGTCGCCTTTGCGACAACTGCATCGAGACTCATGACCACCACTGCGTCTGGCTGAACAACTGTGTCGGGAAGCGCAATTACCGATATTTCTTTACCTTTGTCACATCTGCCACCATTCTCTCAGCCTATCTCATCGGTACCAGCCTCGCTCAAATTCTTATCTACCGAAGTCGGGAAGGTATCTCCTTTAGCGAGGCCGTCGATCATTTTCGAGGTCCTTTTGCCCTCGTCTTCCTGGGACTCCTCACGTTCCTGTATCCCGCGGCGTTGATGGGGTATCACATCTTCCTCATGGCTCGAGGCGAGACGACTCGTGAGTACATGAACTCTCACAAGTTCGTCAAGAAGGAGAGATTCCGGGCCTTTTCGCAGGCCAACATCATCAAGAATTTCATTGTCGTCCTCTGTCGCCCTCGGCAACCTACATACTACCAATTCAAGACGCAATATCACGACGGCGACCAGCGGCTGGGCAGCATCCGAAGAGACAAGCGGCCGAGGCTGAGCTCTCAGGGGCTGGAGATGCACAGCGTCAAGCCCGCGGCGCAAAGTTTCCAGGGCCCGGTATCGTTGAGAAACGAAAACAACCAATAACCATGGCGTTTATGATCCGGATATACGTGTTTTGTTTCTTTCTCGGGGGCGTATTTTTTTTCTTCTTCTTTCAGATTCTTATGAGGAGCGGCGCTACTTCTGGCAAGTACTGGGTTCATTTCTAAGGATGGGGGTGGGAGAAGCCATAATGCCTCGTTTTTTCTTTCTATTGCTCCTTTCTTTTATCTTGGTCTTTTCAAACTATACCCTCGACAGTTGACCACATGTATTTCTTTTTGTACGGCCCGATTGGTTGGGCCAAAGAACAAAACACAGGCGTTGATCCTCGACGGAGATCTGGGAAGAGGTTGATCGGTTGGTGTTGATCAACGGGGAATTTGGTGTACAATATCATACACACAGGCAGTGAGAACAAGCAAGCAACGAATCAGAAACCTCCAAATGGACTAATATGCGCATTAATGCCTCTCGTGTCGATGTTGTTGGTTGTGGAACGGCCTCCCGCCTTGCACCTATTGACGGACATTACGGAATGCACGTGGAGAAGGACAAGGGTAACAGGGAGAGGGATGGCGGGGTCCCCGATAAGGCATGCCACATTCCTTTGATAAGCAAAAAAAAATTAAAAAATTTCCATCCCAACCTTGGACACGACAGGGCCCTGCAGCCCAAAGTTTTAGTGGGCATCCTGCGTCTCTACCTTAAGAAGGAGTGAGTTTCGAGGGGCGGCGGCGACCAAGAGGCATCCCATTTTCCCATCCTCCTCCATCAACCGAAAAGCAGCGCGACCTGTTCGTTTTTTTTTTCTCACGCTTGCTCCTTTTTCTCTTCTCAAGGGCCTTGGACGAGAATTGGAAGGTTTCAAAGACCGACCGAGCGAGGCCCATTCTCTCCCGCCACCCTCTCTCGCCGCTATCCCGCCCGTCTCCCCCCCTCCCTACGTCAAAACTTCGAGAGAGAGAAAAAAAAAAAAAAGAGGTAGACAAGATTTCTTGCTCTACGATGCCTCATCCCGTCACTCCGCCGTCGCAAGAGTCCGTAATGGTGTCCAAGGACGCCCCGCCACCGCCCTCTAAGGAGACCGTCGCCGACCTTCTCAATACTGTCTTTACGGCCAAGACGTCCGCTGCTTCGATCGACGCCTGCTATGCGATCTGCGAAGTCATCCTGTCGTCCGTTGGCGTCGCTGGTCTTAGCCAGTATGGCATCCTCGCCGAGGTGAAGAAGGCTGCTGCCGATAAGAAGTCTGGCCTTCGTCGCGAGTCGAGCCAGAACCTCCTCGGTGCTATCTTTGAGCGCTTCCTCCCCCGCCAGCCTGCCAGCGAGGTTGTCCTCTTTCTTCAAGATGGCGGTATGGTCGGCTGCGCCCTCGATGCCCTTGCTGATAAGGGTGCTGTCGTCCGCGACGCCGCCCAGTATGGCCTTGATGCCATGTTTGCCGGCCTGAGCCCCGAGGCTCTCGTTTCTGGTGTCCTGCCCGCCCTGGTCGAATATCTCTCCAAGAAGACTGGCAAGTGGCAGGGCACTGTTGGCGCCTACAAGATGCTGCAGAAGATGGCCGATAAGGCCCAGCTTACCATTGGCGCTACCAAGGAGGAGGCTGCCGACAAGGATGTCCTGCGCGAGGCTATGGGTGCCAAGTTGGCTGGTTTGATTCCCATCGTCGAGGGTGGTATGCACGATCTCAAGTCCGAGGTCGAGAAGCAGGCCGTCCACACCATGAACTCGATCACGAGCCTCCTGTCCAACGACGATGTCGCCCCCCGGATCCCGCTTCTTATCGACACCATGCAGCACCCTTCTACTCAGACCCTCCAAAAGGCCATCCACGCTCTGTCCCAGACCACTTTCGTAGCCATCGTCACCTCGCCTGTCCTGGCCCTCCTGACTCCTTTCCTCGAGCGATCTCTCAACACCCCGACCACCGCCCAGGAAGTTCTTCGCCAGACCGTCGTCATTGTCGAGAACTTGACCAAGCTCGTTCACGATCCCATCGAGGCTAGAACTTTCCTTCCCAAGCTGATCCCTGGTGTCAAGGGTGTTTGCGACCGTGCCTCTCTCCCTGAGGTTCGAGACCTTGCCAACCGGGCACTGGCCACCATGGAGAAGGCCATGGGTAATGACCAGGATATTATTGCTCGTACCTCTGGAGACGACGTTGGCAAGATCCTTGATGAGCAGATCAAGGCCAACGGCGGCGTTGCTGGTCAGCTCGATTTCTACAAGCATGTCCGTTCTTATATCTGCGACATGGTTGCCATCGACGTCAACTACCGCTTTGTCGACCGTATCGCGTCGAGGATTGCCCCTTATCTGAACGGCTTCATGCAAGATTCCGAGGGCCCTCAGAAGGTGGGCAATGCCATTCAGGAGCATTACGTCAAGGAGGATCACCGCAGGTATGGTGTTCCCGAGAAGGAGGATGACGGCGAAATCGAGATCGTCAATGCCGACTTCTCGCTGGCTTATGGTGGCATGCTGCTACTCTCTCACACCAACCTGCGACTGCTCAAGGGTCACCGATATGGCCTCTGCGGTCGCAACGGCGCTGGAAAGTCGACTCTCATGCGCAGCATTGCTAACGGCAAGCTTGAGGGTTTCCCTCCCCAGGATGTCCTCCGCACTTGCTACGTGGAGCACAACCAGGGCGAGGATGCTGATATCAGCATCC
>JABFFI010001223.1:0-27653 GCA_013623725.1 Fusarium robinianum
CCCCCCCCCCCCCACCTTAGGTTAGTACGTGTTCCTATTTCCAGTGACAATCTCTCTGGTACCGACTTCGTCCTTGCCTGTAGGTACCTAGGCCTAGATAGGTAGGTGCGAATCGTCGTGACTACCCAAGTACAGAGTGAGTAAGTAGGTAAGTACTTATCTAGGTATGGGTTTGTCGTGAAAATGATAGGACATACTTCCCTTGGTACCTAGGTAGACAGCAAAGTGATGGGCGATCATCAAAAACTTCCACAAACGAGGATCAGAAGGCGACATCGACTCCCACGACGGAGTAAATGATGC
Organism: Fusarium robinianum; assembly: GCA_013623725.1. Classification (NCBI taxonomy): domain Eukaryota; kingdom Fungi; phylum Ascomycota; class Sordariomycetes; order Hypocreales; family Nectriaceae; genus Fusarium; species Fusarium robinianum. The sequence goes on from JABFFI010001223.1 coordinate 304, forward strand.
TGCACCTGGCAGTTTGCATTTAATTAATTTCATAGCTAAAGAACTGAGAAATTTCGAGACAACTTCTTCCTTCCTTACCACCAACCGAGTTTCCGCGGCATCTGCTACCTGAGGCCATCTAAGCAGCATGGCGCCGCAAGGGGTGTGCCTCTGTGTTGAACACCCACTCGTCCAAGCTGATCAGGTCTGGATCACTAAACGTCAGGTAAAAGTATTTAAGCGTTTCACCCATCCAAAACGATTCCATCGAGTCTGCTTGCCGTAGCTCCTCACCCTTCCCAATTGTGATATCCCAAACTGCTGTGTTAGCCAACTCCGTCTTGGTCGCTGCCTCAATGGCAGTGAACATCTCCCAAGCGCGGTCGGCGAATTCGTCCCGCCCTGTGGTTCGGTAGAGCACGAAAACGCTCTCGATCGCTTCCGGACGTAGAATATACCGACGATCAGGGATGCGGGTGAACCCTTGAGGGAGGCGCTGGTTGGCAATGATGGCATCTGCGTGCTCTGCATTATCTTCGCTTTTTGTTTGCTTCAGGACTTCTCGCTTCCATCGGTCCTCATCCCACTCGCAATTGTCTTGGGAATCGCAAGGAACCATGTAAAACGTCTCCGGCATAATTCCATGCGGAAAGGCGGCGTATGTGTAGATGCAACCATTGGTGAGCTTGACAGCAGCGGCGACATCCTGATCACGGCTAAAGAGGCGCCCCCCGAGGGCCATCGCTCCACCCAGGAAGCACACAAGATGTTGGCCTTGGCCCTCTAACTCATAGCCTACCGTCCCATCTGCAGTGTCTTTGGCATGGATAGGCCCGGAGATAAGAATGTCTGCATTGTCTGGGGTCATGGGTCGAAAAAGGTTATGCTTGTGTGCCGTGTTCATAGCCTTCTCGTACATGGTTTGGTAGATGGGTAGCTGCCCACCCAACATTGCCGCCATCTTCGGGAGATACTCATAGAGCGAATCGGCCATCGCACCCAGCGTGAATGTCCCTCCAACATTGAAGATCTGGGCCTTTGCGTCTATAACTAGCGGCCATTGCCCTGGCAGTAAGGTGGTGTCTTGGTTCGCGGCGAGAAGTTCCATAATGCGCTGGGAGGCATCGAACCATTTAGGATCTCCAGTCAACTGAGAAAGTCGAGTAAGTTCCATGCAAAGGCTACCAATTTCTGCAACAAGTGTACCGGAGCCTGCAGTTTGTTTTTCCCCTTTAGTCGCAGCTTGAAAGTTCCATCGCGTAATAGGCATGTGATTCGGTGTATCGAAGGCCTTATAGATCATTTCGCCAACTTCAGCTGCTTTGTGCAGGAGACGACCGTCGCCACTGAGGTCAAAGGCGGAGAGAAAACCACCAAGGTATCGGATGGTAGTCTCGAAGATATTGACCTCGTTAAGATCCGTCTTGGTGAAGTCGATTTCTTTGTCCACAGCGGCCACGGCCTCATAGAACTCCTCCTTCATGTCCATAATCCAGAGGGTGTCGAGAGAATCCACGAGGGTAGCTGCCCAGCCGCCAAAGGGGTTGCTGCGGCCACCAGAAACTGGTTGCAGCTCATCGGACATCCATGCGTGCTTCTTATAGGAATTCCAACAGCGTAGGAACGATTCCTTAACTGCATGCTGTCGCCGTGCGCGTACATCGCGGCTGGTGTCTGAATCCGTGAAGGTTGCCTGAACCTTTGGGAAATTCTTGGGACTGGAAGTAGGAAGCGGTCGAAATGTAGGCAGGGGATAGTGTGTCGTTATTTTTCTCCAAAAGTAGGTATCGTCTTCGCTGAACTGCCATTCTGACGTTTCCACAGGCCCGCCATGGTCATGATAACCGTCGTGGTGAATGGTGATGTTGTCACGCCCGTACCCGATCCAGAAGTAGATCAAGGCCAGCGACATCAAGCCGCCTGCAAAGATGAGCCCTCTGTTACGGAAAAGCATCGCGATTGAATTGATGGGGGGGGGGGAAACAGAGATGGCTTGGGAGAAAAGATGTTGGTAGGGTTAAAATAGGCTGCAGAAGGTGCCATGATCAGAGCATTCTGAAGTTTAAGCGCTGAGTTGTGTGGCATGAAACAACGCGTCGCCTCCCACTCCGGTGGTAGCCAATCATCATGACAGTTTGGCGCCGTTGAACAGCGCCAACACACCGTAACACGGAAAACAACGACACTGTGGATCCAGCCAGCTCAGTAGCAAAGAGTACAGTGCTCAATTCTGCTGCCCCTGATGGTTCTATCATTAGAAACAATGTGTGATTTGGTCAACAGACACTTAAATGCTCTCTCTACCCGCTGGGCCTGTTGTGCCTGTTTCTCACTCATTCCCATTCTTCTCTTGTGAGCGCTGACCCGGCTGCTGTCTCTCAGCTCTGTTTCCCGTTATATAATGAACGACATGGCTTTCATCCTTCGTTTTGTCTTGTTTCTGTGTTTTATTGCTATCGAACTTTGCGTCAAAGTCGATGCGGCTTGCTTTTTTCCGAATGGCGACTTGGCACCAAACGACACGCCCTGTCGAGACGACACTGAGAACTCCGTCTGCTGTGGCCAAGGTTACGCCTGTCTTTCGAACGGCATCTGCCAGGCGACTGGCGAGGAGCTGAAAAAGCCAGGGGCAACCAAGTTTGTCCGTGGAGGTTGCACTGACAAGACATGGCGCAGTTCCAGCTGCCCTTCGTTTTGTATTGAGGAGAACATTGACAATGTGGCTGGTGGAATGGGACTTGGAAGGTGCCCAAACGCCGACAAGGATACATACTGGTGTATCAACGACAACCAGCATGAAGTAGATTGTGCAGAGGGCCAGGGTTTGCTGTATTTTCCGGGTGAGTTAGACACACGAAGCTCCCGTGAATGGCTAAGAGCCAGTCTAAGATGAACTGTTTTGTTAGGCAAGCCTTCAGTCTTTACAACCATCGGTGTAGGTCCTACGACGATCACATCCCGGGGTAGTACCTCCACAGTCACGTCGACACCAGCAACCGATAATCCACCAGCCGATTCCAGTGACCCGAGCCCCCCCCAGTCGACACAAGATTCTAGCAAAGCAATTGCCACCCCAGAAACCACAAGCACCCCCGAGAATAACCCTCCAGCCCAAGCAGCCATTATTGGTGCCGCCATCGGGGGTGCTGTGGCTGTGCTGTTGCTTGGTGGCCTAGTGTTTTGGTGGGTGTTGCAGAGGCGCAAGAGGAAACAGGCTGAAGACCCAGGCTTGAGATACTGCAACGAAAACATAGCCACAGCACAAAGAGGAGGATCCCCTTTTGCTGGGGCCCAGTGTGCTATTTATGAAGCACCGGCAACCTGGACCGCCAAAGCAGTCTCGCCGCCAATAGCCTATGAGGTGTCGTCAGAAACTGCGCCGCAAGAGCTCCCCACTACGTTCAACGATAGCCAAAAGACGAGTAGGTGGTAAGGCCGAGGTGAAGATATTGCGTCTCATGTGGGTCTGTTTCCACATCATGGGTTCTGGAGGGTAATGGAGTAAACATGTGTTGAATATTGAGCGGGCCTTGCCTAGTGTGGAATGAAATAGGTAGAAGTGCTGCCTTTAAGAGCGTGTTTCTCATGTCCGAGTGTGGGTACAGGTATGAGGGCAAGGGTAGACATACTATCAATACAACATCAGACATCCGGAGACTTCTTCCTCTCGCATTTGGCAATTTGATGACCGGTCAGCTGGTGGGTTCATTTGGAGGTCGAGCATACACAAAAGAATGCAAGACCTGGGCAAACTATGCAAGAGCCTCTATTACTTTTCTTATTATAACCCTAATCTGCTGCCATCGCCGCTGTAGAAGCTCACGCTGATTAGCTAGGCTAGCTTCGAGCGCTTCTATGTTGCGAAGCGTGTTCTTGATAGCATCGAGAAAGTCCTCGAGCGCGGCTAGTAGTAGCTCGTCCACGTCTCCCTGAGATCCTTTCCCGTCGTCCTGAGCATCAAAAAAGCGCTGCCATTGCCTCGGCGTACAGCACAACATACGCAGCGCGACCTGCGTGCGATGGCACCCAAAAGTTTGGTCATCAAGCGTGTACCGCCCCAGAAAGTCGACGCTTGCAAGATCAGTTCGCTGAACCTTGTTCAACAGCGGGAGTATCACATCGTCAATATACACCTCATCCCAGCGGTTCATGTCGAGTATGAAACCGTACTCGGTGAGGAGGAAGTCGTTCGAGTGTGGTCCATAGGATACGAAGACCTCATCTCCCGAACGGTAAGCGCGGTCTGCAGCGATGCTATAGCCCGAAGCCGAGTATGAAAGCCGGCAGCCTTGATCCGCGTGGTTGAAGAGGTCAGCAGCAGGCATGCACACCAGCCGGTCTCCTTGGGCGTAGGTCTTCATCTTGGGCATACTGTTGTAGAAGGTTCTGGTGTTAATCAGCAGCCATGAATAGAGGTAGTCATCGCGCTTCAGGGCCGGAAACGTCTTCAAGACAATGTCAGACTCGCGCCGAAAGGCAGTGAGTTGTTTGTCCAGCAGGTCCTTAGCTCGTCTTGGCAGAAGGGCTTGTAGCTCGCTCGGCCACATCATGGGCATGGCAACCTCGAGATCTTCCTTGGTGGGCAGAACGGTTTTCCACATGGCAAAGTCACGGCCCTCATCGAGGGCAATTTCGGCTGCCAGGACGCCGTGGACCGACACGCCATGGAGAGCCTGGACAATCTTCCTTGGGACGGTGTCGATGGTGCGAAGCGCCTTGATAGGCACTGCGAGAATAACTTCATCCGCCTGCAGATTTTGTTAGATTAGTTCCATAATCGGTCCGAGGCACTCACCCTGATATCACGAGTTGCGACGACACCAATACCCCGACCCTGGAGGACTCGAGGTTCAATACCCTTCAATCTCACGCCCATGCCCTCAACCCACTGAAGGAAGGTTTTATCGACGGACATTGCGCTGCGAATGCCTAGGTGCTCACCTGAAAGGCGAATCAGTTTTTTTTTTCTCCCTCTTTTTCCTCTGTGGAGCTGGCGAGTATATTTTGGGTTGTTTCTCTCATTTCATCGCGAGTTGCTTGGATTGGTGAGCAAGCCAATGCACCAAATTGGCAGTTGGACGTTGTGGACGCTGAGTCATCGGGCTCTCGGCTGGCAGGTGCCGGCCGTGCGGCCCACCAACCCCACATGCAGTCAATTTGAGGTCAGCACCACGTGATCCTAAGAGCGTCATCGGTACTGACTAAGGTTGGTCGCTCCTCCACGAGGCAACAAGCATGGAACTTCATCCGTCTCGATAGAATCTATCTTTCTGCCGAACACAAGTCAGCCATCCGAACCGAATCTTGTGAACCCACGGTCTCCTTTTTCTTTCCTACCCTACATTTGCATTCTTGGATTCGTTGTCGTGTTTCTCATACCGTAATTGTGTATTTTGCACCTCTCCAGGCTTTCTTTCCTGCCTCCAGCTTCTCCCTTCGCTGGTCAGATCCCAGCCTCCTCAACCGCTCGCAGAGACCTGCCACCAACCCCTTGCTCAGACACCACCTTGCCCGCTAGGCTATCCCCGGTCACGAATAGCTCCAGACACCATTCTGCTGCCAGATATCATCTTCGCTGATCGTTCTTCTCATTACGTCTTGGTTATGTTTTATCAAGGGAGCTTGCAAGATGGCATCTCCACGGCTGTTGGCCTGCAGAAGCTCGTCTTATGCTTTGTGACTGGTATGACTCACATATCCCTGTCAGCGTGAATTGCCTCTCACGTGGGCAACCAGATGAGGGCGAGGAGAGCACACAATGGGAGGCTGAATTCCTGTCTGATGAAGCGGTAAAGTTCAAGACAATGATAAGTTCGCCATCCCGGGTTACGGCTAATCGTGAAGTAGCTGAGTAACCTAATTGAGAACCACGCTATTGCCTTGCGCCTCAGATCTGGCTCTGAAGAAGCAGGATACCTGGCCCAGATATTTCCCCTTCCGCGCACTCCGACTGTCGTCGTCATCAACGATGGCGAGCTCAAGGAGTACATCACACCAGGGACTAGCAAGGAGGATTTCCTGCGGAGAGTACAGAACGCATTCGACCCTGCTTCTCACTCGCCCCCGTCGACCAACGAACAACTCGCCACCACATCAACGCCCGCAGCACAGCCAGACTCCGAAGCAGTAGGAACCCCGTCACAAGGGCCGCCCGTCTCGGATGAGCCGACTGCATCCTCCGATCATGTCCGGCGGATACTAGCGGAGCGAGCTGCCAGGCTGCAGGCTGAGAAAAAAGAGGAGGCTGAACGCCAAGCCAAGGAGAAACGAGCGAAATCTAATGAGAATACTGACAACGAAGCTGCAGCTCGAATAGACACCGACAACGCTAGGGCTCATAAGCAGGCTGAGACAATCAGGAAGCGGCGTCAGCACGAACTGGAAGAGCGACGTAGGATTCTCAAGCGCATCGAAGACGACAAGGCCGAACGGCGACTACGTGCCATGGAGCGCGAGAAGCAGCGGGTGAAAGACTTGACGGGTGGGAACGTGGCGGCGACCCCCGCTGGGCCCGGGGTCATGTCCCCGTCTACAGCTAAACGGAGTGATTTAACCGCTCTTCAAGTCCGGCTATTTGATGGTTCGACCCTACGGTCGCGATTCAAGACCGACTCACCTCTTCGGGAGATCCGGAAATGGGTCGACGAGAACAGAGCAGATGGATCTCAGCCGTACACGTTCAAGCAGGTCCTCACACCGTTACCAAACAAGAACATTGATGAGACAGAAGAGGATAGGGGGCTTGGAGAACTGGGCCTGTCGCCATCTTCGACACTTGTGCTTATTCCCGTGACACGGTACTCATCAGCGTATGGCCGCTCGCCGACCCTTTTCTCCACGCTCGTCGGGTTATTCCTGAGCTTCTTCACGTGGGTTATTGGGCTGCTGAAGTCTGGAGAAGCACGAGGAACGGTTCCAGGGTCGACTGCCGTTGATGAAGCTCCTGGGTCGTCTCCAGAGCAGTCCCGGATCCGAGGATTCCGAAACCCGAATGACCAGCGGGGAGACCAACAGCTCTATAATGGCAATTCCGTGAGTGGTACAACACGAGGGGACATGGGTGCCTGCTGACATCTAGTGGAATAGTTGAATTTTGAGCCACGGCCGGATGGAGAAGATGAGAAGAGTGGTTGACCTTGTTCGCCACGAATTGCATGGTCTTGTTTATCGGTTTCATGGATAATTTACAATTGTAGTTTAATTCAGAGGCATCAGTAAGCCATTTCCACCCATTCAAAAACAAGACGCGCTCTATCATGACACTCCACGATGCTCTCTTTCTCCGGTTCAGCAGAAACGGGCTTCCTCCTCCTGCCGAATCAAAATGGCATTGTATCCCTCGCTGGGCGGAGAGACTGCTTACTGCTGGCTGGCAGCCTGGCAAGCCTTGAGCTGCTCGAGGTACCAATTGCAGATCTGCATGTTGCCACCGTTGTCATCCAGACATTTGGTGAAACTCTGGGCGGCACTGGCACAGTTGTTATTGTTCCAGGGTTGATCTTGAGCGGCCTGGGCTTGGACCGGGGGGGCTGCCGCTGGCGCCGGGGCAGGCTCTGAAGAGCCGCCTGAGAAGAGGCCGGTGATGGCGTGGCCAACCGAGGAGCCGATGGCGACACCGCTGTATGAAGAGAGCCATGGTCAGTCACAGTTATTCAGACGAGGGACTGTCAGATGGGTTTGTTTGGAGGTGGTTGCTTAACCATGATACTGTTAACCTCCAACCAAACCAGCCACTGTAGCTTTAGAGCGGCATGGTTTATTTCAAGACGGGGAAGGGCTCACGCAGCGGTGCTAGCCATCTGGCCGAATAGACCAGGCCCCTGCGAAACAGGAGCGGCGTGGACGACCTGGGGGGGGGGAGGAGCGGCAGCGGCGGCGGGAGGAGCGGCCATGGTCGTTGCAGGGCGAGGCTGCTGGGGCTGAGGAGCCGGAGCGGAGGCGGTAGGGCGCGAGGGAGCGCGGCCGACGGATCGTTGACGAGGCATTGTGGTGGAATTGGGAACAAAGATTTGCGTCGAAGTGGAATTGGTGAGTACCACGTCTGATGTAGAGGCGACGGAAAGTCAAAGTGAAGGAAAGAAATGTATGCCGGGGTGTCGAATTTCGGAGGGTCGGTAGCCAATGGATGAACACGGGTATCGATGGGAGAGATCGGCAGTGGGGGAAGGGCAATGCCGGCTATTAGGGCCCCAGTATAGTCATGAGCTCACACTTTGGGTTTGATGCATAACAAGTGGCCCTGCCTCAGGTATCAATTATGTAACTAAGTACCTAGGTAACCTGCCAACTGCCCAGCAACCTAACAGGAAGGCCTCAATCCCAGGCCAAGATTAGTCATTAGCTCCATTCCCGGTTTGGTCTTCACACAAGAGCCCATGGGATTGATTGATTGATTACTGTTGGGCCTTTTGTCTCTTTTGCTTGTTTTGCTTGTGCTTGTGTTTTTTTTTGTTCTTGACCTCATGAGCCGCAGACGTGGAGGAAAGGGCAGCATTGGGTGCATCCTCAGCCGGTCGCTTTCGGCTCTCAACCGATTTGAGCAAAGCCTTGGCTCGTTCTTCAGCAATTCTCTCCGCCAGTTTACTACTGATAGTCTTGTTGTCAGCCTGTCAGGTGTTAGCATCTGAATCACCAAATCCCTTCTGCAGCCCAGCCTGGAGGATTACCAAATCGGCTTTCAGGATGCGCGTCACGGCTTCTTGGTTGACTGTCAAATTCCGTGGCTCAGGCGACGTCTCGGCTTCCTTTATCTTTGCGAAATACTGTTGAACTCGCTTGAGTTCAGTAAACACAGGATGATCATGGGCGTCTGTACCGTCCAACTTGAGCGATGCTAGTTTCGCGACGATTAGTCTCCCAAAAGTAATACAGGGCGGGCGGGTGAGCTCACAGAACAACAAGGACTCGATCGCGTAGGCTGTCAGGGAAAACAACTTGGCCTTGTCTAGGAGTGGGAGCTGGGACGTTACCCCCTCGAGGTTGGTGAGTAGAGGCTGTAGTGTTTCTTCGAGGTCATCCAACTGCCCATCGAGCCGATCAAGGTCGGGCAATATGTCTTTGACATCTGTCATTTTAGTTCGAGTAAGGAGATCCAGAACGCAGGGTCGAGCCAACTAGGCATCAGCGATGTTGTCTTCCTCACGCGTGCAGGGAGCGAGCGAGCGAGCGAGCAAGGTCAAGAAAGATTCCCCTTTGCCTCCCGAATAGGATTAGTGACGACCATATCGGCTTAAAGAGGGTTTGTATTTAACGGAATAGATGTCTGAAAAGTCCCATTGGCCCCCCCCAATCGTGTCCCTCCAAAAGTCACTAAAAAAAAACCCAACTCATCTACATGATATGATTGGCTCCTTGACCGTACGAGGTTCGAGGAATGGACGTCAATCGTCCTCCATCATCCATCACTCGCTTTCTCGACCTTGCCACTCACCCTTCTCCTCAACGCACCATCGAACCAATTCCAACGCCCAGAGTTTCTAGATCAACGCGGACTCTCCATACCCGTCGAGATTAAACACCTATCCCACCACAACTAAAGACCTCATGCGCACATTCGCTGTGTAGTTACAGGGCCTTTGGCTACCTCGTGGTGACCCAATCTAGCCCCGAACAACACCAATCACGGCCTTCAAAGTGGCGAGCCTACACCGTCCGCGGGTGACCGCAAGAATAGTCCGCCCATCGGTCCCATGGCTTCAACATAGGGGCAGTACGAGTCGAGGCCCTCCCGCTCGGTTGTTTGCTTCGGCCACCTCGTCAACAACTCAGCATCAGACTCCGGAAGCGATTCCCCCAGAGCTCGTTCGCCCTCGTTCATTACGGCCATGGCAAACCCCGTCAGCGAATTCCCAAGCGGCCGCAGCCACCTCGGTCGCATCAGCCGCCTCAGTGCCTTCGTCTCGGTTTTCCGTTCCTTCCGTGATCCTCCCAGCCGAGGCCGCCAAGTCAGGGCCGGTGCACAAGATTCACATTCTCGGTGACGATGCACGGTCTAGATTCGTCGCACATGCACTCTGCAGCGTCTACGACTCAGTCGAGATGCTGTCCTATCGAAGCATGCCCAAGTCGAAGTACTGGAATATCGAGAAAGCCCAACCGGAGAGGACCCGGAAGACCACCATGGCAGAACAAAACGCAGCTTTATTGGAAGACGGCGACCAAAGTGACCGTTCCCGCATTGACCATTTGGTTGTTACCGGCCGTGGGTTTGAAGCTGTGAAGGCAGTAGCATCGGTAAAGGACCGGGTCGATGAAAACACTTCCATTTGTCTCTTGAACGACGGCATGGGTGTCTTGGAGCGCGTGCGTGAAAAGATCTTTCAGGGGACTAAGGCTGAGCCTAGCTTCGTTCTTGGGCACATGAGCCACGCCTTGGTCTTCAACCGGAATCGTGGTTCGGTCAAGGAGCTCAAGCCAGGGCGGACCATGTTGACATCAGTTGACGCGCATCTACACACGGCGAGCACCCTGAATGCAGTCCCCGCGCGGGTCGATTTATTAGAGACGTTCAAAAAAGTCGACCAACTACGAGCCACAACCAATGCTTACGACCAGTGGCTGCGGTTCAAACTTCCCAACTTGATCTTTACGGCAGCGGTCGAACCAGTGTGCGTTCTCCTGGACCTACCATACAGTGGCCTGTTGCACAACAGGTCAGCACAGAACATGATGAATAGGCTTATGGATGAGATGGCGATGGTGGTGGGCAGCCTTCCGGAAACCGAGGGGTCATCTGAGCTGCGATCCTATCTTCGTGGGGAGGGGTTGAGGAAGTTCTGTTACCGCAGGATCACGGGCAAGGCGGCGGCACCCAGTGACCTGCTCAAGCGAGTCGACAAGGGCTTGCAGACAGACATCGACTACCAGAACGGGTACTTTTTGAAGCGAGCAAGGATGGTGGGGATTGACATGCCAATGAACACGATGATGGTGCAAATGGTCAAGGCGAGGAGGGCGGAAGCGATGGAGCGAATCAGGGCATATATTCCAGTAGAGGAGATGTCGCACGCGACACTGAGGGATAGGAGTCGGTATCTCCCAGGGACGGGACCCGTGTAGGGACAAGACCTGGTTTTAGACATGAGCGCTGTTGATGGGTTGTTTCTGTACAAAATCCGAGAAATCATGATACCTCTGATCCCATTGTTTGAGGAGGTTGTTGAGCTGGCAACTAGGTAGGTACCGCCTGGACTACCTAGAGGTCATGTGACGTTCGCCGAGGTTGCCCTCCTTCCCCTCCCCCACCCCCCCTTCCGCGGTAGGGAAGGTAGGGAAGGTAAGTAAGGTGCATGAGGCAAGCCCGACCTGACGCTGGGCTGATACCTACCTAGATACTACAATCCAACTTACAAGTTCGTCTCACGGCTCGCTCGCTCGCATCAGCTTTCAAATCATGGATGACGCCGAACTAGAACAGGTAACATTCTTCACCGCTGCATCTTCGTGCGCCCGCCAACGCAAGTTTCCTTTTCCAGATTCGCCAGGCTCGTCTGGAGCAGCTCAAGGCCCAAGGCGCATCCTCTGGTGGCAACGCCCGTCCGACTGGCCAGCAGGACCAGCGACAGTAAGTCTCATCCCCCCCTTACCCATTTCACCATGGGTTGTTCGCCGGCGCATGCAGATGCTAACAGACGGCCCCTTCACTTCCCTCGCGGGTAGACAGCAGGACGAGGCGCGCCAGCACATCTTGAACCAGATCCTCCACCCAGACGCCGCAGACAGACTGGGCCGCATCCGCCTCGTTAAAGAGGAGCGCGCCGCGGACGTGGAAAACCGGCTCATCATGCTCGCGCAGACCGGCCAGCTACGACAGAAGGTAACAGAGGCGCAACTGAAGGAGCTTCTAAACGCGATGGCGGATAAGAAGGAGGAAGAAAAGATTGTCGTGAGCAGGAGGAAGGGTTGGGATGATGACGATGATGATCTGCTAGATCTTTGACGGGCGTCTTATTGTCAGCCAGGGACGACTGAATTAGGCGCAAAAAGGCTGGTCCTATTCTCGCCAGCCAAGCCTCGTCGATCCAAACAACATGAAGTGTCCCACAAACGTGATTATGTGGTGGTCTATTCCGTGCCCGGCCGAGTTAGGTTGTGCACCCATGGTCTTCTGTCGCATCAACTCCAGAACCATCGAGCTCTATTAATTGCAATCGCCCTATTCCTCCCTGTCCTGCCGTCGCGCTGCAGAGCTCTCGGGCGCTAGTAACCTCGCGATTGCAGCTCCGTTAACCTCTTCCTCTCCTCCCTCTCCCTCTTCCGAATGCTCCTCAGGTCCGGCGGCCTCTCAATCCCCAGCTCCGCTCTCAACTCGTCTACATCGCTTTCTAGCCTCTCCTCCCAAAACACGTTGATGATCTCCTTGGCCCTGGCCCCGTTTTTCAGCGCCCAGGGCAGGTAGATGGATGCGAAACGTCTCCTCTCGCTCTGTTTCATCGTTGCGGCGGCAAAAATGCTGAGCCCGGGCATGGGGAGCAAGGTATTCGCAAACTCGAACGCCTTGAGCGCAACCTCGCCCTCTCTCACAATGGGCAACCCTGTCAAGGCGTGGTAGAAGTCATGGCACTCGCGATAACGCTGCATGACATAGGCACACTCTTCGTCGTCGATGTAGCGCACAGCGGCGCGAGTGTCTGGAGAAACGCCCTCACGGTCGAGCCAGCCAATGTAGGCTCGGCCGACGGTATTCCTGGGAAGGGCCCGGAGGGCTGGGAGCGAGAGTGTCTTGGAGGAGATTCGGGGTCGGCTGCGGAGGATGCGACGGCCTGTCGGGTCGGCGAGCATGGCGTCGCGGAGGCGGTAAATGAAGTACGGCGTCGCCGTCGCTTCACCCGTGGCGGCGATTAGGTCTACAGTGAGAAGGCAAAAAAATAAATACGTCAGACCTAAGCAGTCTCTTCGCTTATGGGTGCATACCGTGGCGATATGGGTTGAAGAAGGACATGACACTCGCTCCGATGGCCATGCCAGTCCGCTCAAACCCGGTCAACGGCACGTGGCCAGGATAGTTTGGGGGCGGGCGATTCAATACGGAGAAGTTTCGAGACCAGAATGACGCATAGCCCGTCGCCCGCCCAATGGTGAGGGTGCGCATGAGAAACGGCTTCATTGCGGGTGATGAGTGGTGGTGATGGTGTTGAGAGATGGGAGGTCGGATGATGGTGGGGGGATGGATTGGAAGTGAAGTACCCAAGTACCTGCCTAGGTACCTACCTACCTAGGTAGGTAGGTACCCAGCATCTCACCAGGTACTTCAAGGTTGGTCCTTCCCGTCCAGGCTAGGAGTACCTACCTAGGTACCTAGGTAGGTAGGAGTAGGTAAAGCGGGGCCGTGCCTGGTCGGCCCCGCTCTGCGGATCTCGGAGCGGCAGATTACCCTGAACCCATAATTCGGACCGAACACCTCTTGCAACCAGGTATTCATATACTACCTGGCCGCATCCTCTTCTCCTTGCCACGAAGCAATCCAGGAAACAAGAATTATATCGATAAACAAATCCGAAACCATAGTACGCCAATGCCCTCCCCCGTCTCATCCCTGGGTGCCTCCCTAATAAATCTGGAAAATACACATGGACCATGGTTCCCCCTCCATCGCCCATCCGGCTGTCGATGGCACACAACCTACTCACTAAGCTCAAGGACACCCCCATCATAAAGAACAAAGATTAGAAGTGCATAGGCAGGACGTCGACTCCCATTGCTGCCGACTCCCCAGTGGAAAGGACTGGGAGAGCACCGCACACTCCTGACCCAGCGGCGACAGTACCACAAATGTATATACAAGCTTCCACGCCTCAAATGCTCTGGAAGCCATGGGGCCTTGGATGGGGACGGGCGCGCCGGGGACCTACCTCAACGAGGCTCAACGACCATGTCCTACTCTGGCCGCGGTCTCTTCGCACCATGGGGGTTGCCCCAGTCGCCGCCGCCCTGGTTCTGGTTGAATCCGCTAAAGCCAGGGTTGAAGCTGGGCGGCATGCCTTGGAAGCCTGTGCACAGTGTTAACCATGATACAATCGAGTCTGCGGAAGAGAGCAAATAGCTGAGCTGGAGGGTAGCATACCGGGCATCCCATTGGGCCCCATCATGCCCATCCCCATGTTTCCAGGCATTCCCATCGGCATTCCGCCCATCGGGTTCATACCCATCATGTTCCCCCGGCCCCCCCGCATGACCGCAGGGCCGCCGCGCATGCCGCCACCCATCATTCCTCCACGATTGTTAAAACCAAAATTGCCGCCGCCGCCCATGGGGCCACCGAAGCCGCCGCCGCCGCCACCCATATTGGGGCTGAAGCCCATGTTGCCACTGTTGGCAGTATTGTTGTTAAAGTTCCGACCGAAGTTGCCTTGGTTCATGTTGCCGCGGCTGTACCCGCCACGTCCTCTAAAGCCGCCGCCAAAGTTGCCTTGGTTCATGTAGGAGCCAGAAACTGTCCGACTCTGGTCCTTGCCCCGGGCAGGAGCATCCTTCGGCAGGGTCCTGAAGGGGTTGACGGTGGGGTTCCAGTATGTCATCGAGACCTTCTTGAGGCCGGGCTGGTTCCCCGTCATGATCTGCTCGATGCAGTGCCGTGTTGCTGTCGCCGCTTGAGGCGAGCAGAACTCGACATATGCCTGTCTACTTCGGGTCAGCAAACCTGTCGCAAGCCCCCAAAACACAGTAGTATTCACGAACCCCTTGCTTTTTCCATTGATCTTGTGTTCGCTGAACGTAATCTCCTTGACCTCATCCTCGCACTGGGCCTGCCTTGCCCACCCCCGGATGTAGTCGTCCGTGATCCACCAGTTCAGCTCCGAGATCATCAGTGCCCTTGTGGCACTCGAGTCAACGGGTCGGTCATCGTCGGGCTTCCTTTTTGTCCCTTGTTGAGAGTGAAGTGTCTGGTGGTCCGGGTCACGCCCATTGTCAACATGGCTGTCCCTGGGATGCTGCCCATCCATCTGTTCATCGTCATGACTATCTTGTCGGGGGTCATCTCGGCGGTAGTCATGATTTCCGTCGTCTCGTTGCCCATCCTGCTGCTGGTCGTTGGCATCACCGTAGAAATCAATCTCAAAATCCTCCTCGGCCATCTTGACCCTTCTTTCTGAGTATGTGGTACCGAGAGCTGCCACGTAAGTGGGTTGGTTGCGAAGTGGCGAGGATCAATCAGTGATATTAGCTTGCAAGATACAGAAATCGTCTTATGATCTTTCTCTCGTTTGTTCATCAGCCACTCTTCATCACGCCTCGTCGAAACACCAGACCTGCAAGACCCTTGGCACTGGAAACAAAAGACAGACAAGACAAGGCAGGGTAGGGCTGGAGGCTTGCAATACGTACACTCCTAGACGACAAGACTTGAGGCTCAAGTTGATTCCTCGGGATAAGAAGATTGACTGAGGATGGCTCAGGAAGTCTAGCCTGGGGGGACGAAGCTCTGTGCTTGCAGTCCTCTCTGTCGAGCTCTTGGGATAGTTCAAGCAAAGGCTCAGATACACGGAGCGGTCCAGCGGACCAAAAAGGCCTGGTTCACGGATGTCCACTCAAAAAGAAAAAAGAAAACCTCCTGATTTCTGCTTTCTGTCCCTCGGGCAAACACTGTTCCTCGATCGGTTCGTATCGGGCACGTGTGGCAAGCGTCTTGGCGGCGGGAGGAGGTTCACGAACCTGGGAAAAGAAGGCGCTGCGATTTTCGTACGGGGATCGGGCGTTCGCCGTATACGGAGATTTTGGGGGTAGCGACGAACAAGAGCGTCAGAGCCGGTTCACCCGGCAGCAAGCTCCGAAGTGAAATAATTCGATAAGTATTTCGGAGATACACGAGCTTATCCCGTCGTCTCGTCTCTGATGAGATTTGTGGTGGGTTGTCGCAAGAAGATGCGAAGGGTATTAGAGGGTAGGGACCGTGTGACTGCCCGCCGGCTGTTCTCCTTTTTTCTTTGCTTTTTCGAATCTTCTTCTCTTACCTCTGGGGGCCAAAGCTTGAGAAATCCAGGCGGGTGTGATTGTTTCCTGTTGCAACACGAGTGTCGGGGAGGGATGGGAGAGTGACCACAATATCAACATTCTAGGTTCATAGCAAGGCTGAAGTAAAAGGGCAGGTCCTTGCGCACGGACCGACAAAGCGCCTTCTCCAGCCACCTCTGGCCGATGGCGCTCAAGGCTCCTGAGGTCTCTCCTGTGGCTGGGGCGATGGTGGGCCTCACATCCTAGGGAAGTTAACACGTCGTCGCATCCAATCGGGGGCAGGCTGCCACTGTCCTTAAAGCGATGGTCTGCTCTGGGGAAATCGTATACCTTTCACTTTCCCCTTTGTGATCCCCTCCCAACTCTCTTCTTCCATCACTCCTTTTCTCTAATCTCACGACCATCCCATTCCGACTCACGACCAATTGCCGATTTTCTCTCTCTCTCTCTCTCTCGTTTTTTCTATCCTCTCAGCCTTTGCCCCTTTCCTCCAACAAGATGTCCGACCAGCTCCAAGAGATCCTCGAGGTTCCTTCCGAGTTCGCGAAGGAGGGTGTTCAGTTCATGCGACGATGCACCAAGCGTACGGCTTCCCTTGTGACCCTGGTGACCCTTGTGCCCTCCATGTCATATGCTAACCCTTTTTACCAACAGCCGATCAAAGGGAGTTCCTGCGGCTGTGCCAGGCTGTCGGCGTCGGCTTCCTCATCATGGGCGCAGTCGGCTATCTGGTAAAGCTGAGTACGTTTCTCTACCCTCTTCCCTTCTCAACTCGTCAACCTCCTAATACCGCTCGTAGTTCACCTGCCCGTCAATCGCATCCTCGTCGGCGGTGCCTAATTGCAAATGCGACTGCACGTAGACGAGACGACGGTGACTGTGCATAGCAGCACGTCACATTCACGCTGTTTGGCACGTGACGGATACAATATTTTGACACACTATTTTTTGTTGTTGGTACTTTCAACAGGGCGGAGTTACGGAATCATGGCTGGTACGCGATGTCGAACTGAACTGCAATCGAGGCAACTCCAGTGCTCTCTGACGAGGGGTATGCGCCTTTCGCAACCGAAGGAATTATTCACACAGGTGTTGGGAGGGGCCAACCTTGTCCCAGGCTCTGCGTGGAGAAGATGAAACTGTATAATATATTCAACGGCTTTTCTGCGCCTACAACGTCCCAACGTGGCAACTACGCCGACTGGTTATACAGGTCTGGCTCCGGCTGAAGCTCATTGTTGACACTCCGTCCTATTGGCGGATCCCCTTCGTCGTCCTTGCATTCACTAAAAGTGTGCAGTGTGCATGTTCCCTGCGCCATGTTGTAACCATTCCAAGCAGATGCTGTTGCAATTAGTAAAAAAAAAAAACCTCAAAAATCCGCCCAGGATGAAGCGCCGGGTTGCCGAACGGGGAACTTACCAACAAGAACTGGTGCATGTGGATGCCAACTGGCATCTCGGACACATGTTGCCCAGTCTGTTTCATCAAACTGGTAAAGCCTGTACCGTCTATCAACTGGCCGCGTCCCCATCGTCGCTTTCCTCACATCCACCGTTCCGGCCAGCGTGGCGTCCATGTTCCAGATGTAGACCTTTCCGTCCGCGCTGCCCGAATACACATACCGCGAGTTCGTGGACGATGGAGGGGAAAAGTGGCATCGAATGAGTGTGCGCAAAACCTTGTGGCCCCGATAAGTCACCAAGGAGTTGTCATTGGGGTGGTTATCCCAATCCTCTTCATCATAGACGCCAGCTCGATAATCGAAATTGCTATTCTCCGTGTGCCGTGTTGGATTGAGCTCCTTGAACCGATTTGTTGATAGGGCCATTCTGAGATCCCAGAGCTTCATACTCTGGTCTTTGCCATTGCTGAGGATGTATCGCCCGTCGCCTTTGCTGTCAATGTAGGTGAGGCCTTCAATGTGGCCGACAAAAGCCCCTGCTTCTCGACCATCACCCATGCTGCGACGGTCCCACACTTTGATAGTAGTGTCGTCGGACCCAGAGTATATGATGTGAGGCGACATCTTATCCGCAAAGCAGACAGCGTTGACATCGTCATCGTGCCCATGAATATGGTGCAACACTCTCCTCGATTCAATGTCGTACACCACGAGGGAGGAAGCGCTGGTTCCCGCTACTATCTCCCGGCCATCGCCCGAAAACCGGACCGACCAGATGCCAAATGACCGTGGTCCGGGCCATTCTCCCGTGGTTCGCCCGTCGTCCAGTTCAAGCGTGTACGGGTCTCCCTTGTCATTCGGGTCTGTGGGGGCGATGGAGACGATGGACTGGATCGACGTGTAGGCAAGCCATTTGTTGTCGGGGCTCAGCGATGCATCCGTAAGTGTCCATTGACCCCAGGGGTAGCTGACTGTTTTGTAGTGTTTCCAATTGTATGGATTGGAAGTGTCGTACATCCGGACCTTGAAGTCCTGGGAGCAAGCGAAGAAGAAGTTACCATCGTCTGAAAACTGCCCAGAATAGACGGGATCATCAAAGTGAACGATTTGTTCCGCTCTAGTTTGTGGTATCAAACTCTGAAAAGTGCCAGGTTAGCCAGCTGACCCAGAGGCCGGGGCTGAAGTCTGAGCAAACAAACCTGAACGATAAGACCATTATTTCGGCGCCGATCCTCTAGACTCCCAATGCCTAACTCACGGTTGAGTAGTCTCATAGAAAAGCTCTTATTGGCACGAAGGTCGTATTCGTTTGCGCCAAACACTCCGGAGCCCATGAGTCTCATGCCCTCCTCGCTAGGCACTTTGGGAAATCGGTTCGGATCCTTGGGCGTCCTACGTCTCCTCATCGGCCATCGCAAGAATTCGGCATCGCTCTCGGGGTTGTCTTGAAAGAGGACACTCGTGAGCTCTGGGTTGCGCATCAAGGCAATAAGCTGGCCTCTCGTCAAGAGCCCTGGCGAAGCACCGGCTGATCGGTTAGAAGGCAGACGTTGAGTGTTAGCTCAAGGCACATTACGATGAGTAGCAGGGGAGAGAGGAAGGGAAGGCAAAGAGAAAGGCGGAGAAGAGACGGCAGAGAGAAGGGAAGGGGCTCATTACAGCGCCATTCATGAAGAATACGCTCTGCGTTTGCTTCGTCCTCCTCATTAACTTCTTCGTACTCAAGGTCAACTTCGTGCTCTTCATTTGTCACAATGACTTCAAATTGAACACCGCCGCGGCTGGCACCTTCAGGCTCTAGTCAGATTTGATCTTTGTCTCAAGTTATCATCGATGTGTCGAGATGGAGATACCGTGGAGGTCAATTTGATCACGCTCAGCAGGCTCATCTCGGGGATTGGGTTCTTCCTCCTCGTCGTCATAATCGAATTCGGGGTCATCTTCATCCTCTGAGTTGCCAAACTGTTGGTGCCACCAACGCCGGACTTCTTCAGATGGGGGCATGGTCAAGACGTGGTGGTCAGAAAAGCAGCGATTCAGTCACGCGTTTGCTTGCTAAGAGGGCGGGGGGCGGCTGAACAGAAGCGGGGAAGGGAGCCGCAGCCGCTTGGACAGAGGAGCGACGTAGATGTAGATGGCGTGCTGATCATGGGGTTTAGGGAGAGTGCGACGATGAAGAAGTGATGGTTTGGAAACTGGAACAATAACGTGGCGTGTGATGGAAGTGATAAGTCTGAGTAGGCACTTAGGTAGCCCGAAGCATCCATTCACTTCGTGGAGAAGTTATGAAGGGGATTAGATAAGCGTTGACTGAGACCTGGCTGAAAAGACGGCACATGGATGCCTCAAAACGGGGCGGGATTCATGACTGCCCGCCCGCCCCCCGCCATTTCTACCTACCTACGAATAAGTCCCTACCTACTTACCTAAGTAGGTACCTAGGTAGGTAGATACTGGATAGGTACCTAGTGCCGAGCGCGATTGGAAATATGCTATCGATGCCGAAATGAATATCCTGCTGTCAACATGCATGCTTGACCTTTCGAATGCGATCTCGGATCGTTTCTACCGGTGTGCCCCCTGCCACGGCCAATCATCTGTTCGCAACGCTTTGTGGGCACTGCATAAGCGTTATTGATGTCGGATATCTGCAGAAGCTATTCATGATGGACGCTGATGAATGTTCTTCTCCATACATACAATTTGCGCTACTTGAGAACAATTTCAAAACTGTGCGGCGAACAAGGCGTCTAGATATTGGGTACTACATGCAGCAGACAGTTCTCTCTTCGGAGTTGTCTCGGGCGAAAAGATGGACTTCTGTGTCAGCCTGGACTTAGGTTAGTACCTAGGTAGGTATTGATGGCAAAGTCGCTATTATCACCCCGTACATCAAGATTACCTTAGGTAGTACCTAGGTAGGTACTAAGGTAGGGAAGTAGTGTGGAGTAGTTACTCCGTACAGTGTTGACAGTTTGTGTAAAAATAGTAGGTACGTCAGGTCTCTAACGCGCTAGTACGAAAGAGGCTTAATCACTTTCGACTGGGGCCACGTCGCCACAGCCTGGAGTTCGTTGACCCCTTGCAGTCCGTCTTTTTCGACAATTGCAATGGTAAGGCAGGTACGCCAGAGGTGTCAGGCCAAAGGCGGGGACCGATCAGCCCAGCTGAGGTACCTGGCTAACGGGGCACGAATAAGTGGGTCATTCCGCCCTTGTCGGTACCTAGGTAGGTACTAAGGGCAGGTATCAGGTATTGCTGGAAAACGAGCTTTCGCCCCCCTACTCCGTACTCCATCCGTACTCCAGAGCGCTAGGTAGGGAGCAAGAAATCCAATCCAAGCCATTCCATATCCAAACCGACTGGTTTCCCTTGCTTTTGTCTCTTCTCGGCAGCGTCGCGATACGGACGCGGACTTTCTATTTGCATCTCACTTTCATCTTGCTGCTCTACTCGTCTCTCCTTTCACGTCTTCCACACATTGTAGCATCATCCCATTGACCACAGAACCGTCAGTCACCTTCGTCCACCTCGTCCGTTGCACACGACCCCGATTCCCAGAAGCTCTTTACCTCCTAGCGACCTCGAATTTAACCCAGCGAGCGGCCGCGGCCGCCGATAAGGAGCCACCATTGAACTGTTCTCCTACGACAATTCTCGATTGCCCGACTATCCATAGCGATTGTCGAATTGCCTCCGTCACCCAAGATGAAGTTCCAAATTAGACACTCGCCTTTGCTTCTTCTGCTACTTCCTTCGCTCGCCCATGCCCTATCATCTAACGCGGTCGCTGACTTCCCCGGCGCGGCTGCGCCCCTGGACGCCGCCGATGCCGCCTCCCAGCCTGGCATCAAACGGCTTGGGGTCCCAACCAAGGATGCTCCTGTCGACGGCAAGGACGGGAAGCCTCACCTTGGCCCCTTTGTCGAGACGGACGGAGAACATGGACCTAAGCGGGGAACTGACAGTGATTCAAAGGATCTGCCTCTGTTAAAGGGCCGACCCGACGACCCGACCATTGTCGATGGAAAAAAGATTCCCGAGACCAACGATGGCGTCATGTTTGACAAAAACCGTGAGCATGCCGAACAAGGCACGACGGGAACCGAGGGGGGTGTGACCCAGAAGTACAAGGCCAAGCTGGCCGAGGAGGACCGCACTGGTGAGAAGGCCGTTACCCAGCCGGCGGCCCCCAAGGAGCAGCCACCTCTCCCGCATAGCGAAGAGGAAAAGATCCGCATCTCCAAGGGCGAAACGGCGAAAGATGACGAGCTTCCTAAGCCTGCGGAGAAAGACGCCGACAATATGGACTTCACTGGGCTGGATGTGAGTGGTAGCTGCATCACCTAACTCGATCCCTAATTGCTGACATCTCTCGTCTTTTTAGAAGCCAGGAGACCTCCCCGATAGACCTGTGGGACAGAACGCTCCCTTCTCTGATCCTGCGGGCAAGCCCCCTCTTGATACAAACGGAGGAGGCCCCTCGAACGGCCATGAGGATGATGGAATCATCCAACCTTTTCATTCCTTTGTGCTCTCATTCACCATGATATTGTTCTCCGAGGTCGGAGACAAGACATTCCTGGTTGCCGCCTTGATGGCAATGAAACATGACCGGATGATAGTTTTCACCGCCGCCTTTGGCGCTCTTCTCGTCATGACCGTTCTTTCGGCTGTCCTGGGCCACACCGTCCCGACCTTGCTTCCCAAACGTCTTACTAGCTTCCTCGCGGCCGGTTTGTTCTTCGTCTTTGGCGCCAAGCTCATGCGAGAGGGCCTCCAGATGGACCCTAACGAAGGGGTGTCTGCGGAGATGCACGAGGTCGAACAGGAACTCGCGGAAAAGGAGAAAGAGATGGGTCGGAAGCGAGGCTCCTCGGTGTCTGCGTACGCTCTCGAGATGGGCCTCCATGGGAACAACAATGGCAGGAGGTCGCGGGCGAATAACCGGCTCGTGTCCCCTCCTCGGTCGCCTTCGCAGTCTCCTGTACGCAGCCCTCACTCCTCAGGCACTGGCGCCGTATCGAGCATTGTCCAGGGAGCGACAAATCTGTGCTCCCTCTTGCTCAGTCCGGCCTGGGTTCAGACTTTCGTGATGACCTTCCTCGGCGAGTGGGGTGACCGAAGCCAGATTGCTACCATCGCCATGGCTGCTGGCCAGGATTACTGGTGGGTGACTCTGGGCGCCATGTGTGGACATGCCATTTGCACTGGGGTTGCCGTCATCGGCGGTCGGGCAATCGCGGGACGCGTCAGTCTCAAAGTTGGTAAGTTTATACCTGTTGTCATTTACCCCAGGGCTTTTGTTTGTTCTTTCTGTTTCCTGGCTAACCACATCCAGTTACCGTTGGCGGTGCTGGAGCTTTCCTCATCTTTGGCGTCATCTATCTCCTCGAGGCTCTCTATAGCTGATCGCTTCCCGGTTCGCGACCTTGAAAACGCAATTCAGCCCAGTCTCCGGCCAGGGTGATAGCCAAGGTGATAGCCAAGAGCATATGTAACGTTACCAGGCGTCTATTCATTGTAATCATGACCGCTCCAACGGCCACTCCATCATTCATGACACTCATCATGTACACCAAATCAACCGTCACACCCTGATGTAGCATAATGTTCCAACGGTTGGGTTGGAAGAAGTGGTTCAAATACTTCTTTTATTTTTATTTTTGTTCGTTGAATCAGAACGCGACTTTTGTACAACACGCGGTACTCGGCGTTTGTTCATCCTGTCTCTGGGAAATGTTCCACTTGGCGAGAGTGGCTTTAATGGAACGGAAGACGCGAAAGGGCTGGGGGCCAAGGGAACAACTATGGCCAAGGGATGATAGGGCGATCAGAAGGGGAACAAGGGAGCTGAGTTGCTGATATTGGATAAGATGGTAGAATTGGACGGCAACAATGAGTTGAAGGACACCCGGTTCAAGATCTCGACATCGTACTCCGTGGGAATATAGAGTCAGTCATATTATGGGTATACGGATGCCTCTTGCTTTAGATTACCGACGGCGAAATTCCCGAGTTGCTTGCTTTAACTTGCTTGTGGTGGACTAGGATAACTGGAGGGTATATAACCCTCAGTTTGCCCTCTATCGATCGCCCTATGCCGGCCGCCCTATTTCAATTTTTCCTAGCCGTCAATGAAAACCACGAGCTTCCCACTCTGCATCAACTATAACCCAAAACCGACATAATCTGCCTCAACGGCATGACACCCGAGATGCACCATTCATCAAATCATCGCTTTTCCCCCCAAGGCCATCCAGCAAGATCCATTGAAATAGGAGACGAATGAAAGATATAACCAATGCACGCGGAAAAGATAAGGAAGAGACATTGTCATGCAACACACAACAAGGAGGCTGTGAGAAGATGAGAACGCTAAACAGGAAACTTATACAACTTGCATCTATGAGAGAGAACGCAGAGTCAGGGGCAAAGGAGGCGAAATGCATGCAGGGATGAAAGTGGCTTCGAAGCACTGTTGTGGTTGGTGATTTGGCTCTTAGAATGTATCCATTCTCCATGCATTCCGTCCATGGGAGACATCATGCCTGCAACGCGGGTGATGTTGTCATAAAGCATAGACACCCATGTACAACACACATGGTAGATACCTAGGCACCGTTGGTGAGAGAGAGAGACCTGGAAATCTCAAATCTGAAGATGATGGCTGTGGCGCAACTCCCTGTCTCTCTGATGAGGAAGAAACAAAAGAAGGCATAAAGAGGATAGGATAAAATTGCACAGAAGAAAGCAAAGAGAAAAGAGCCAACACAAATTTCCTGATGCCGTCATGGGCCGTTGATCATCATCTAGTTCCAAAGGCATGCGTTGATGTCTCGCCGATGCAAGACATCGCTGGTGAGGCCATCTGCCTCAAAGAACAGACAGACAGACAATTCAATCCTCATCTTCCTCGTCAATCGGCGCCGGTGTTCGCCGCTCTGTTCGCCTCTTCGGCCGTCGGTGCCTTGAACTGCTGATGTTGCTAGCCGAATCATCGGGCATAATATCCGTGTCGTCAAACACCCAGTCATCGTCACTGCCCGGATCGCATTCGCTTCCTCCTGCCCAAGGCGGGCGTTCGTAGCTGGATTTCTGAGAGTTGGCCGAACTGGGTCCCGACAGCACATCAATGCGTTGACGGTTCTGGAGGCTTTGCATCAGGCCAGCGCCTCGCTGTCGCAGCGCCACGCGAACCATCTCGGCTTTCCGATGAAGCTTCTCGAAAGCATCCTCCAGGCATTCCATGCCCTGAAAGATCTCACGCTCCATCTCGGCTAGGATTGCTCTTTCCATCTCCTCGTCGTTGGACACAGGTTGTCGACCGACTGGGATACCTGATGATGCAAGGCTCACAAAGGAAGCGGGCGTCGTGCCCCGCGAGTAGACGGAGAATGGTGTCGTGTTCCTCGACCCAAGCCCAGAGGGGCCCCGCGGGCCAGGGCTCATGGTACGCGTGTGGTAGTATCCGTTTATTGGGGTAGCACCACGAGACTCCAGGTGAGGCATGTCTTCGTCGGCGCCGGACCAGAGGAACCCGTCGAACCGACCTGAGATCAAAATCTCCCATTCGGAGTTGTTGATGTTGGAGAGTGTGACCAGCAAGTCATGTGTGTGTGGGTTCTTGATGAGATACATGACCGACTCGGCATCTCGAGGTGCCTGGGACAGCCGATAGAGTCGCTGTAACGAAAGACCCGTCTTGACAAGAAAGTCAGTTCGGGGTCGATGCACCGGTGTAGGCGCACGCGTTGAAGGCCGCAACTCCCTGGAGCCACTCATGAAAGCGTTGAAGTATGGGCGATCATCGGCGTCGAGGCTAGTAAGTACGGCAAATGAAAGCGTCTCGTCGTCCACATCTTGCGGCGGCGGCACGGGAGTCTCTCCAGTGTTCGATAACCATCGGTCCACAGCAGACCGGACTTTCTTTGACTGGCGAAGATAGTGCTCTCTAAACTCTTCCGCAATGTCGGGGTCCAGCTTGACCGGAGACGCGGGTCGGGGTGGTACTTCGGCAGAGATCTCAGCAGCCTTGTTCCCTATCTCGGCAAGGTCGAAGGGAGGCCATTGCGGAAGTTCGATACGACCACTTACCCACTCCAACACATCTCCCCAAGTCAAGCCCCGGTGGATCTCGTGGGTGCTCTCGCACATTATACAAGAGCAGCCATGTGTCGGGAGATCACGTGAAAAGACGTTTTCGAGCCGGTCAAGAAGCCTCCTGGCGACGGATCGATGGCCAGTGGCCACGGCGATAGAGCCGTGCTTGTTGAGAACAGTGGTATACTGGTCGAGGAGATTGAAGAATGGGGCGAACAGCGTCTCCGCCCCAGTGAGAGGAGGGTTGGACGGGCGAGTACCGTTCTGCCGGGGCAGTACGGACAGAAAATTCTTGGGGGCGGGATAGGGCAGGCCGCCGTTCTGCAGCAGATAATCTACGCGGGGAATGTCTTGGATGTCCACAGCTGGCGGAGGTGGTGGTGGCGGTGGTTGCTGAGCAAACCCGGAAGCCGGTGTCGCGGTTTTCGAGTGCAGGCTCGAGGCAATATCCTCAACATCAACGACAGAGGACGCCTCGGGCGCAGTGACGGGACACTCTTCGAGGGGTGAGGGGTCAGAGGAAGGGGTAGGTGTTTTTGGAGGTGAACCCTGGGCACTCGAAAACGACGATTCCCTATTGCCGCCTTCCGGGTTCTCGGGGTTCCGTATCGATGAGGCTCGCTTGGCCGAGAGGTGAGAAGGGCTAGAGGGTGTGTGTTCGGAACGGAACTTGTCCCGAGACCGGACGGCCGAACCCTTGATGTAGGTTGCCTGGCTTGACGATGCGGACCGGCGGCTTATGCGGGATGCGGAGCGGGAAAGAGTCGATTTTGGTTGGTCAAGGCCGCCATCCTGAGCGGTTTCCCCAAAAGATGATTCCACCTTGGTAGTTTCTTCCTCGGGCGCCTCGTCAGCAGGAATAGTGTCCGTTTCCCGGGCAGCTTCATGATTCACGGCCTCTACCGGCTTCTTGCTGGCATCGACATCGGTTTCGGGAGGGCTGGGTGGTCGATCTGTCTTCTCGCCGGCTACCGATGACTCTCTAGATCTGGGTTTAGCCGCCCCTGCTGCCTCATCGTCGCCATCGCCAACGCCAACGCCAGCGCCAGCACCGACGTCAGTTTGTTCGGGGGTTAGGGGGTTAGATCGACTGGGAATCGCGAGGGAATCACGACTCTGGATGGCCTCCTTGCTGTGAAGTTTGCTAAAATTCGGGTAGGGTAGCGATATTCGTTCAGAGAGCATCGATGTCGCGATAGTCGATGCCTTGGCCATGTCGGAACTCGCAAGATCGCTAGTGGAAGCTGCTCGGTCGCGGTGGTGGCGACGGTGGTGATTTTCATCATGATCTCTATCTCGGCGGTGACGATGGCGGCGGCTCGATGTGTGAGAAACGGTATCGCTGCCCTCGCTCAGTTTGCTCTTGGAAGAGCGTGAAGAGCGGTGACGATGACGTTCGCCATCCGCGTCTCGTTCTCTTCGATCTCGGTCGCGATCGCGCTCTTTTCTCTCTGTTCGCTCCTTGCGTTCTGATTTCGAGCGCCTCGATTTTTCCTTGTCGCGGGGCGACCGAGCGTCGACGGCGTCCTCGGCGTCATGGTCCTTGGGCGACATGATGGACCATGGAGGATTCTGGGGACGGCAAAGCCAGTGCTAGAAGCTCACGCCGTAATGGATGAGGGTAAATCAGCTGCGTGTGTTAAATATTGTGCAGATAATGATATGATAGCCTGGCTGAAACGACGCGCGAAGGATAAGGTGAGGTGTATGTATGGAGGTGAGGGGGTACCAGGGCAGACATGGAAGAGCAGGTACCCAGTTGGTGCTGGTGATGAGGTGGACGAGGCGCAGAAAGACGTCCACGGGTTGGTTGGTTATGGGCCTTGCTTGGGCTGGTACCTCAAGGAAGGCGCCAACAGCCTGAGACCACCTACCAATATGTACCTACCTTTAGCTAGGTAGGTAGGTAGGT
>JABFFI010001224.1:0-13621 GCA_013623725.1 Fusarium robinianum
CCCACCCCCCCTCCCCCCCCCCCCCCCGCCTCTCCCCCTCCCCCTACTCCTCCTCCTCCTCATCCCCCCCATCTCCCTCATCCCCCACCACCAATGCTCCCTGTCCCTGTTTCTCTATGGGATGTTCTAATGATTTTTTTTTAGGCCAATGTCGAATTGGAACTGGGTAGTTCCTCTCCTGCCATGATATCAGTAAGTTGCCGTGACGTACGAGCAGGCTGATTCTTACAAGGCTTGCCTCCGTAGGCGGCCACGAATCAGAAGATTCCGACGTGTAGATATGGTAGCGTCCATTGACCTCGACCACCATGTAAACTCGCGCGCCGAGCTTGCTGAGTTGATCGCTCTTGCCAATCAAGGTCTTGCACCTCTTTTGCTTCAATGCGCGCTTTAATTGGGCAGGTGTAGCTCTGCGCGGGACAGGCTTGGTGATTCTGAAGGTAGAAACTGTCTCTTGGAGCGTCATGGCCGTCATTATTCCTGCTCTTATCTCGAGGACTTGGGCTTCAACGTTTTGCCTGGAAAGAGGGTAGGCCTCTGATATACCACAGGGAGAGACGTCAATAGAAAGCTGAATCCAGGTACCGCCCCACCCAGGACGTTTTCCGTTTTCTGTTTTCCGACTTCCGTTTCCTGTACGGGCAATTCTCTTCGGCGCTTACTGGTAAATTTTGAGGCTTGCTGTTTCCTGCTCCCTGCTCGCAGGTTCGATCCAATCGCGCTTACCAGTAATTAGCGCCCACCGTGGGCGCAGATTACCAGTACCAGGCTTTCGAATTACTGGTAAAACCCCTTGAGAAAGCTTTTCTGGTAAACTGCTACCCGCCGACTGGTAAACAGCGAGCAAGCTAGCGGAAGTTTACCAGTCATTGCCCGCCTAATACCTAGAGGTTTACTAGTCATTCCAGACTTACATGCTACATCTAATTTCTCTTTACGATGCAAAAAAGGAAACTACCAGCAGTTATTCTCCTCAACCTAGTTTATCTTCATTCGCTGCTAGTCTTTAATTGCTATCAAGGCGGCGGTGAACTTCAATAGGCGTCCGTAGCCATTGAAAGCCACGACAGCTCCCAGAATCACCACCGAAGGGAATTATCAGTGGCCTGCCCCGCGAGAGGGTTGAAGTCGTGAAGCGCTCGAGAAAGTATGCTGCCAGCACCCTGCTGCCTCTAGGGACGTTATGAATAGGTTCAGAGGAGCACGCAAGGAGCAGCTTGTTGGACGTATTGAAGACAAGTCACATTCTGATTGACTACCAGAGTCTATCTACTCGCAGGACTAAAAACAAAGCATAACCCCAGAAATAACCCCAGAAATAACCCGATAGCCTCAGTGCTGCCAAGCCTTAGCCTTGATCTTGCTCGGGATGATTCCTTGAATGGACTGTCCAGCCATAATCATGTGGCCATGAAGTACCTGCATCGCCCCTGTTTGCCCCCATAGCTTATCTGAGGCAAGAAGCCCCTTTGAAAATAGCATGAAGTCTCGCTCGTTCTTATAGTGGGGAATCCCGTAGGCACTATAGCGATAATTCTTCCCCCACGGCATGACCAGCACGAGATTACACTCGAACTCCTCAGGTGGGCAATTATCGAGTTGGTCCTTAGTAGCCGCAACCGGGAGGACTTTATTCGCGCCTTTGTTGATGTAATTGTTTAGTGCGTCCTGATACTTTGGCAACGAGCCGTCGATGTAGTGCCCCCTCGAGAAGTTTGGGAACTTGCTGTTGTTGCTAGGAAGAGCAAGGGCCAGCCAAGCCTTACGGAGGGGATGTCGACCCAGGATCTCAGCAGTCACATCTCGTCTGGTTTCTGGATCCTCGATCACGATGCGATTGGCCGCAGCATCTCCCTTGCCATGAAACTTGGCCCTCATTGCTCGACGTGCTTCGGAGTTGTATTGTACCTTTGCGACTTCTGGATCCCCGGTTTCTGAATCCGAGGCTTCTAAATCCGAGACTTCCATTCCGTCGTCCTTGGGAGGTGCTGCCCCAGTTCGGAACGCCTCTAGGGCCTGTCGTGCACTTTCCATCCTCTGCTTTGCAACCTGCGCATCATGCCCGCCTCCCCATTCCACTGTCTCCCACACTGGGGGGTTCTTGATAAACTCAGAGATAGCGTTGGAAGCGGTACTACGGTTTGTCTGTACAGCGAAGTCGGCATAGAACATAAGCTCGAAGACGTCCCTATCTGGGTGTGCCCCTTTGAACTGCGGACATATCTGATTGAGGAAGGTTGCTGCTTCATTATCCGGTATAGAAGAGAGACTCGGAAAATAGTCCCTTACTTTCCCCTCTAAGAAGGACCTCTCTCCTTCCGTTAGCGGCACCAGCTTGTCATCTGGTATCTCAGTATCAGGTGGAGGATTGGTGCCCGTTGTATCGGGATCCGGTGGAGGAGTGGTGCCCGTTGTATCGGGATCCGGTGGAGGAGTGGTGTCCGTTGGAGCGGGATCAGGCTGAGGAGCGGTGCCCGTTGGAGCGGGATTAGGTGGACCGCCCTTTCGAAAGAAACCAGGTAGAGTGGAATTAGATTTGGTAAGCGAACGTAGTATCTCCCGGACTTCTTTTTCGTCCATCTGGTCAACGTCGTCCGTCTTAGCGCCTTTATCATCCGGGGTGCTCTCCCTAGACGCGTCTGGGGTAGCAATTGAGGCCATTGTGAGGACTGAGAAGAGGCTGATATGCTGTAGCTTAATGGATGCTTATGCTTTGAATGCTTCCGAGGTTTGTGGTGGTGGCACTTGAGCATACCATAGGTTACTTTATACCCTTTGTGGCCGCTTACATATTCACCCGCCCACATGCGCCCAGGAAACAGGGAGATCCCCAGGAAACAGTTAGCGTCCGCAGGAAACAGTAAGCGTCCGCAGGAAACAGTAAGACTCCGCAGGAAACAGTGAGCCTCCGCAGTAAATAGTCAATATTTGTAGGAACAGGTTTATAGTTCGACGCAGTACGATCGTTTATAAGTTTCTTCTGCATAGAAATATTCTTACCACTACGATACAATATCTTATTCACCACCCATCAATATACCAGCCATTCAATTCATGCAGCACACAATGTCTCAACAGCAACAACTTCAAGAGTTTCAACGTCTTTGGAGCCAGAAGCCTCTCAATCGGCCGCCAACCCCACACCCTCATCGCGCTGAAGATGGGCATGACTCGACGATGAGAAACTTCCCTACCATCAACACCAAAAACAACCTCTCTTCGGGGCGCATCATGCCTCGCGAAATCCAACTGCGAAATCGCTTGAAGCGCCTTCTACACAAGAGCCAGAGAGCCGCGGCTGCGCATCGGTCAAAGGTCGCTCGGCGCTTTGACTGGAGGCCACTCAAACCAAGCCCACTAGGAAAGGGAGCGTACGAGGATCTCTCGGAAGCCATGGAGGGTCTTCTACTGGCGGAGGATAGGGAGGATATGGGAAGGATGGAATTTAGCGATGCAGACTCTATGGGCAACCTCTAGCTAGTGCGAAAATCGCAAGATTGCATTCTATTATTCGTTTGTAAATTTCGCAATATGCTAATTAAGCTGAAAGTGAAAGAGTAAAAGAGACCTTGGCGAGAAAAGAGAGATAAAGTCGCACGCATTGATAAAAACTGCAATCTCCCACTATCATCAATACATATATTACATACAAATTCCATCTAGTTGCCTAATATTAACTCTCAAACCATGTCCTTTCCCTCTTACGCGGTGGTTCTTCTAAATCATCTGGAGATGCTGGGCGGGGGCGCTTCCGAGTCAATCCCGAGGTGGTTCCAGGACTCCGTTGGTGGACCCGGGGAGGTGCGGGGCTGAAGCTGGGACCGGGAGAGGAGCTGACGCCGGGGACAGGAGCGGGACTGACGGAGTTCCATTCAAGGCCAAAGTTCTCAAGGTCTTCCCAGTTCGGCGTGAGAGGAGCCTGGGCTGTTACCGGCTGACCTAGCCGCAGAGTGTCTAAGTCGGGTAGGGACGGCGAAAAGAGGGTCTCCACGAACTGGGTTGCCGTTCCCTGCTCGTTTACCGGCTGAGGAGTCATGGCCCTCTGTGAAGGTGTTCTAGGCTTGGATACCGGTTCGCTCCAAGAGGGCTCGAGATCGCGATGTGTCTTGTAGCAGATTGGCTTTCCACCACCGACCGTGTCGATGTAGAGAGCCACCCGCACGCCGAGGTTCGTCAATTCCATGCATTTTCCCATGAGTACCCCAGCGCGACCCCTGAAGCTGCGGTGCTTGTCTTGCGGTTCTTTCCAGGGCTTTCTGCGCATGATCAAGGACAAGATCTCGGATTCTGAGTCGTGCTTTGAGAAGAAAAGATAAGAATGGAGTGATGTTTTGGGCTGAAGAGAGCCGCGGACTGTGAGGACGTGTTGTTCTACCGGACCTAGGAAAACAGGAAGGGGGAAGGAGGAATCCAAAACGCTTTTAAGTCTACGGAAAGCAGTATTCTCACAATGCTATTCTTATCCCGCCGCCCCTTTTTACGTTTCTCGTCCCCACCATCCATCAGAAGCGCGCGCCTGCAAGTTTCTAAAAACACCACCGCTAAGGTACATAAGCGCTTTGGTGCGCCGGTACCTTTCAGGAGGGCCAGCCACCCCACCCCACCCTTCGACCCGATGGATTTTGCCCGCATCTACCTGGTCGCCCTCTGCGGAGCGCTGGCGATTCCTCTGCTCCTGATCACCGCTCGCTTTGTCTACTCTAAAGCTGAGCCATATCTCCGCGTCAGGGCGGCGCACTTTAGATATTCCAGGCTGGCACTTGGCGGCTTTGGTCCTAGCGTCTCAGGCCTACAATTATCAATGCTTGCACTTTATCTTGCTGCCAATGGCTTTCTCCTTGGCGTCGATATCGGCACTCCAGGAGAGTTGGGGAAAAGAGCGGCAGCGATTGCTTCGGCGAACCTCATGCTTGTCTTTTTAGGTGGTAGAACAAATCCACTGGCGAACCTTACATATCAGATTCCCCTCGCCTCCTATTATTTCGGTCACCGTTGGATTGGGATCATCGCAACCTGCGAAGCTCTCCTACACTCGGGCTTTGCTTTGTCGCAACATCAGAAGCTCGATTCTCTCGCCAAGTCCGGATATTTAGTGAGTAGTATCCCAAAGTGGCCCCCCTCCCCTGCCCGCCTTCCTCCAAATACCAATCAATCTAATATAATCCAATTGGCTGCGGCTGGCTTATTAGCCGCTGTCGTCTCTGCTCTTTGGTTCCGCAGGCCGTTTGGGCGATTCTTCGGTCTATTCCATCTGCTGTGCTCCATGGTGGTGCTCGGCGGCCTTGTCTGGCACATCTGCCTGGTGCGTTCGGCAGAGGCCAGGATCCCCGTTTTTGTGTCGTGCGGATTGTTGGCATCCACCCATCTCTACCGGCTGGTCCGCATGTTCATATGTGGTCAAACCGAAGGGTCCCTAGTAAGGCCCTGGGATGATGGCAACGTCATGCGACTTCAGGTGAAAACCAACAAGCCCGTCGCCGTCTTTCCAGGATGTTACTTCTATCTATTCTTCCCCGGCCCGCTTCCCTTCTACGACCTCTTTCATGGCTATGCCATGATGCCTGTGTGGAGCAATCCAGACCAATACGTAACAGGCAAGACCTCCGATCTTACATTCTTAATATCCCGTACAGAAGGACATCATTGTAGATCACTTGGTTCTGTCTTTCACGGCCAACACCTTCGTCTCGACGGCCCTTACGGCAAGGACCTTCACCTCCACGCGTATGAGACCGTTGTCCTCACTGCGAAGGGGTTGGGTATTTCGGGAATCTTACCATTCGCGCTTTATCTAGCTGCCCGGAAGCGACATGATAATCGCCTTCGTGACAAGTCGGCCAGATTACGTGACTCGAGCGAGCCTGTGTTCGGTGACCTAAGCCGGAATGTGGATCTCATCTGGTGGTTGGAACACGATGATCAAGATAGATGGGTCGGGGATCAACTTCAAGCCCTCCAAGAAGTTGATGCCAAGGCATGTTGCCACTTTCCCCCTGTCTTGCTTTTCCTCCATGATAGCTAACACCCCCCACAAGTTCTTGGTCGTTTGGTGCGTCTACCCCGTCAAAAGAAACCCAGAACGCAAGCTACCTTTCCAGAGGAACGAGTATTGGAAGAGGCGATATAACTTTAACTTTAATGAGTTCTCAAGGGAACTACGGCAAGAGGCACGATATCCCGGGAAGACCGTGGTTGTTGGTGAGTGGCGACATAATTAAATGGAGTCGCCCATGCATCTAACATGTTTGCAGCTTCCGGCGATGAGAAATTCGTGAATATGATGCGCGACATAGTTGTGCAGAACACGACGTCGAGTCGAATTATCAAGTTTGCTGATCTAGAGTATCGTACGCCTCCAGGAGAGTTCAAATCTTCATTCCACCAGTCTTTAATCTCACAGGAGAGTCCAGACACTGGTATCGAGATAACTCCGGTCGCACGTGTCGAGACGACTGAGATGGATATTACAGATAGAAATGCCCATAAGATTACAGAGATCGTCTAGCTAGTAAATGAGCATCTGACTTTTTTCCCCCCATTTTTTTCTTCTGATGAATCGAGTCCCCGCCAACCACCCTAGCTAGCATGCGTTTCTCTCCCGGTGTCCTGCCTTATGTGCTA
Source organism: Fusarium robinianum (assembly GCA_013623725.1). Lineage (NCBI taxonomy): Eukaryota > Fungi > Ascomycota > Sordariomycetes > Hypocreales > Nectriaceae > Fusarium > Fusarium robinianum. Next base: position 6,622 of record JABFFI010001224.1, read on the forward strand.
CTAAGTAACGTTCACATTATAACAACAGTCGACTCGAGGTGATCTACCATCGTGCCTGGCTAAGCTTGATGTGAATTTAAATTCTCATTCTGATCCCTAATTGTCGCTACTCATAGATGGCAAAAATCTACCCAGCTCCTCGCTTAACTTCTCGATCTCTGCTGTTAAGTCGTCGCAGGTGGTGACAGTCTCGCATAAAAATCGATGATCACTCCTCCCAAACGCGCAATCCAGTCCTTGATCTCTAATAAGCTTTTCCACCTTATAAGGACAGTTGCTGATGCTTTGTTCACCAGTCAAGGTGTCACGTAGCCTCACATCTATTTCCGAATCCATCCCGGAGACTTGTACCTCAAAAACCCTGGAGAAGGGTTCGCCTCCGCAACACCGGGCCAAAGTCGCTCGCGTCACTAGCTGTTCCACTGACCACTCGGCTTCTGCCCCGCGGTAGTGGATGCAGGTGCTTCTGGCGTGCAGGCCGACGATCAGGCTCACCATCTCTGGGCTCGGACCCAAACGACACAAGAGCCTAACGCAGGCCGTTTCGGGCGAAGAATAGAGCTTCGGGGCAGACATCAGTTCGATATAAAACAGAGACGAAAGCATTCGCTCAGTACTGAATCTAAGAGACATGGGATTGTAAGGTCCGCCCACATAGCGAACGGTAAAGTCGAGTTTACGTTCGCCCACACTAGCATAAATTCTAAAACATGTTAGCTCGCCAGTTCAGAATGAACCCCCAGCACACTTGATCTGTTGCTCACTCGGCATGCTTATCAACTATGTGGTGGCCTTCGAAGATCATAACCGCATTCGTGCTCTTGCAGCTTGACATTTGTCCCATCCTCCAGGTCAGTCCTTTGCCGAAAGACACAAGACATCGTTTCTTATCAACCTTGGGATCGCGGACGTTCTTCAGGTGGTATTGGCAATCAGATAAGCTCCACCCTTCCAGGAAGATGGTTTGAACGAAGAAAAGTCCTATCAAAATAAGGTCAGAATAAATAAACTCTGAGGGGAATCTCAGCCCACCAATTCCAGATCCAATGACAAAGTCGAAACGATCCTGTAGAGAAAGTGGCAGTCTAATACAGGATTGTAGGTCCTTCAGGAACCGAATCATCTCCCACTTGGATCTGGATGTCCCACCCAGCTCGAGAACCCTGTTCCCGCTGGTCGGCGGCTGTAGAAGGACTGGCCTGCAATGGCGCTCTCCGCAGAAAGGGCACTGCATGATTTGCGCGTGGGCGGATGCTTCTTCTCTGCAGATGGTCACGCAAGCGTCGCAAACACGGTGCCGGCAATCCAACGTTATAGAGGCTAGCCTCACCAGACACGCAAAACAAAACATCTCTTCGCTGCAGTCCCGCCAAGCAGCCTGGGACTGGTGGAGCAAAGAAAGATGTGCGCGGGCTGAGGAACCATGTTGCCTTTCCAGAGCGAGCCGAATAAATGCTTCGCAGACTTGGTCTTGCAATCCGTCCTTGTTCAGGCTCTTCTCCGCCTGAGACAGCGCCGCCCTGTAGTTCTTCTCAAACGTCAGCTGTGGGGGAAAGACTAGGTGGTTTGATTAGCGGTTGAGTCAGCGGGCATCTCGGCGGGCTTACAGTGCATGCCCGGAGGGTGTGCATCAAGGTCGAGGGCCGAGGCCGTGACCGCAACGTGGTTAATATTGATATCCTTCGTCGATGAGACGAAATGAACGATTATTTCTGCCAAGCGCGGTGATATTGGATTCCGGAGACGAACCGCCTGCTGAAAGTCAATGTGATGGCCAGTAGACAGGCCGAATTGAAGGACAGCAGTCTGGAGAAGGTGTTTCATGTGTTCGCTGCTAAATCCATACCCCGCGTTCTCGCGAGCAGCAAACGACGCTTCCGTCTGGGACCAAAACTCCGAGGTAACCTTCCAGGTCGGGATCAGTCGCACGCTCTCAAAGGCCTTTTCGCCCTGTAGGTAGATAGGCGAAGCCGCTCCATTCTTTCCAGCATCTTCACATCCCGAGACCGTGCACATCAGTCTTGTCCGCAGGCGACTCTCGAATGACTCCATCTGCGTTTGACTGCGCCAATTGAATAAGACCAGGATTCTTGGAGGTGCCGAGATGGTTCTCGACCTTGCTCGGAGAGCCCAGGATGCTAGGATTTCTATGACAGGCCCAACGCCGCCCAAGTCGTCAAGAAATAGTAAAACTGTACAAGCAAAGGGGAATAACAGTTGCCAATACATATCGAGAGCGAACTGTATGACCTTATGCGGCGGACTGTAGGGCGTCAAGGCACAACGGAGAGGGTGCAACACCATTTCCCCCCCCAAGCGTTGTTGGCCGAGCCGGGTTTGGTTATGGAGCTCGCAATCCAATATGAGCGTCGCGAGCTGCACTGGTCGGAAGAAGATGCCGGAGCCGTGAGGGACTCTGTCATCGAGCTCAATGCTTCGATAAAAGTGTCGCTTTTCCGAGTCTCCAATTGAAAGAACCATTCTCGGTTGAAAAGCTTGGTGGTCGAAGAGCTCATAAGCTCGACGGTGTTCGACGAGCACAGGAGAGAACTTACCTTGCCCGCCAAGTCGAAGCTCAATCCAGCTGTGAGAAGCCATGATTCATGCTCGCTTGACCCTGTCTCAGCTAGTATCAGCGCACGCACCGATATTTGAACGTTGTCCCCTACACCGACAGGTTCTGGTTTCGGGTTCCTGTTTCCTGTTTGCGGGGCGCGCACGCTGGGGGCGGGTTCGCGCCAGCCTACTGTTGGCATAACCTACATTGTAATACGGGTTACCATGAAGACAAAAAGGCATCATCAATAAGGTAGTGAATGTATCCGATCATCATGAGAAATCAAGCTAGCCCAACTCATTTCACGACTCATCATGGAACTCGTTGGAATCGTCCGTTGCCCCGTCGCCTCGCTACTTCCCTACGGAGAGGGCAGGCAGATAAATCCTGCTGCTGTCAGGCGGCTAGAGAAGTACTTCGAGATAACAAAGTGCAGACTGGGTATAGAAGAAGAAGAGAACTTCATTCGTGGACTCATCACGCACGACGACCTCAGAGAGATCGTCTCGACACTGCGCGTCTCTGAAAACGCCCTCAAGAGCACAACTTTACAGAAGACTTACCCACTCTTATTAGGGCACATCATAGCCTGCCTTGACATGCACATAGTCCAGGCTGTGACCAAACACAAGCCACTCTCGTCGTGGGTGGTGAAGCTGTTTTGCGTCCAGGGGACCTGGATCGATTTTCCTCTCAGGATAGCTCCTACCCCCGAGGACTGCCAGACTATCCAGGATCGAATCGAGGCCGTCTCGCGCGAGACTCCCTACTCAGATGCCGAAGTCTATCGACTAGTCCGGAAGTACATCAAGAACCACGACAAGGCGAGAGAGGAGGAGTGTCTGAGCCGACTGACACCTCCTAAGCAGGTCAGTTTAAAAGGCCTACTGAAGCGACCTCAGCTCGTTCGCGATCTCGACGCTCTGGTCAAGTTCCCGGGGGTGATAGGGGGACTCCAACTTGGCAACATCCACAAGTACCTTGCACTTCATTGTGACGAGAATTTCTCGTTTTTCTTAAGACACATCCTTGAGGTTTGGGATTTCATCACCGGTGACGACCCGCGCGTCAATGCAGCCATTGGCTTGTATGATGTCCAGTGCCTACAGTTCCGCGCACCGATCACCAGCCATGGAGATAGGATCGCAATCAACCGTATGTTTGACCAAGGGACCTTACTGGAGAGCATAAAGAACCCCGATTTACGGGACCAAATCCGAAAACGAGTGCTCTCTATTCAGGTCATCATCCCCAGCGTCGAAACGTTTCATGAGAACATGAAGTATATCTCAATAGGAGCCAAGATCCTGAGGAAATACTTGATGGAAGTGCCCGTGCCTATCCGCCAGCGAAACAAACCGACGCTCTTTGAGAGTCTTGCAAGCAAATGGACGAGCCCCGGGACACAGTACGTCGAATACGAGTATGGCGAAATTTTACAGACCCCCGAGGCCCCAACAGCATGGCATGCATACAAAACCATTTTCCTCGCTGCCCTCAGGGACTTTCCACGGCTATCTTTCGAGCATCCCCGACAAGACATACGCGGAGAAACCATGCCGGCATTTCCTGAAAGGCCCCGAATTTCTTATCTTGCCCATCTTGCTCTCCAGGTCGGCTTCGATAATACCAAGATTCAAGGCACACTGAAGATACAAACTGGCCACCCTAAAGATAGTCAATACAAGCCTCAAGATGGCCGTCCCGCGGATTGGAGGGGAGGCATTCCATTTACGAAGGGCTACCTTAAGCTGAGATCGCAAGCTTTTCTCCCACAGCTGGCCGGCCCTGTGTCAAGAGGAGAAGCTGTCACTCCCCTCTATGTCATTCGAGATACCATCAATGCATTTTTTGGGGCAAACGGCAGGATAGATTACGAGGATCCCAGCTCCCCAGCTCCTTCCCTCTCTCTACCCGTCAACGACTCCGTCATGATCGACACCCCCGAAATCATCAATCCAGATCCAAGCGAGGATGCTACAATGGACGACCTCCATCCTGAGAAGCGCAATCATACCTACACGTCAAACATTCTGAGACCTAGAGCTCGCCGTATTGGGAGGGAACACAAACACAGTCACGCTCCCGAGGAAACGATAGATGCACCACAGATGCGAACGGAGAGATCTCATGTTGATCCGTCAACTGAGCCTAAGCACACAATACTCAGAGAAACTGGCCGCTATCTTCCAACACCCGGTGTTACTGAGCAAACTGAAGCAGATCCCCCAACAGGGCAACAGCCAGCATCCTCAGAGGCCCCAGAGGTTGAGACTCCAAGGGCACCGGAGCACACCATTCTGAGGGAAGACAATCGTTCTCCTCACATGTCACCAGAGATGTCGAGCGAAATACAGATGGAGGCAGATCCCCCAACAGGGCAACAGCCAGTATCCTCAGAGGTCCCAGAGGTTGAGTCTCCAAGGGCACCGGAGCACACCATTCTGAGGGAAGACAACCGTTCTCCTCGCATGTCACCAGAGATGTCGAGCGGAATACAGATGGAGGCAGTTCTTCCAATAGGACACCAACCGGTGCCCGAGGCCCCAGAGGTTGAGTCTCCAAGGGCACTGGAGCACACCATTCTGAGGGAAGATAACCGTTCTCCTCGCATGTCACCAGAGATGTCGAGCGGAACACAGACGGGGACTCTATCCCCTAGGATACCGGAACCGCTTCAGAGCGAGCCTCCACAGGAGCCGGTAGAAACACTGTTGGGGGAAACAGACCGCCACACACTCCAAGCGGTTGGTGGACCGATGGATCAAGTCGAATCATCGACATCGCCTGAGTGGTCGCAAATCTCCACAATGCCAAATAGATCCGACAGGTCCCCCGTGGCCCACACACCCATAAGTGAGCCAGAACAAGCTGTTGGCTTGGCAGTAGGTTACGACGCCTCGCCGCAAACTTCCACAATCAGCAATCTGTCTGATCCTTCTCGAGCAACCCGTGCATATTCAAGGGAGCCTGAGGGAGCCCAGCCGATCACAGCCCTTGAGTCCTCCACGATGCCGAACAGGTCCGATAGGGAGCTCGAACGAGGAGAAAATAGCTCACAGGATAGGACAGGGGATAAATTAGGGGATCTTCCGCGAGTTCGAAAGCGACGTCGTCAGGTAATAAGTTCCGGAAACAGCTCGATAATTACCCCGATTCGCCGTATGCAGCGACAACGACAGAGGGCTGCCAAAAGACCTCGACTCAATAGCCCCAGCGGTTCCGATGGGTCTGAGATACTGTAGTGTTTCCACCCATTAGCACAGATTCTCAATAATTGCGGTGCTGATTGGTTACCGGTTGTCTGGTAACTTCAGCCACCGTCAGCTCTAGCTCAGCGGCAATGCACCTAGTTTCGCGCATCACTGGATGACGCCCTGATAACCATTCACTCCCTCTTGGAAGTCGGAAGCACGCTATGTGACTCGTATGATTCCATCATGCAGAAATACAAAACAGGAAAGAGAGGGGAAATAATGCCATCTCCTGGATCTGCTCTTTCCGCTCGTCCGATCAATGATTTGGGTTGTAGCAACCTGAAGAGCGCGAAGCGCGCGGACCCTGGAACGCTAAGCGTCATACCCCGCTCATTCCATACCCGTAGACATGTGGCTGGGCAAATGAAATGTTCATTGAGTGCTTGCATTTGGGATACCTTAGGAAGATCCAGCCCCCTGACTAAGCCCCGCTCACGATAGATTACACGCATCGAGCTACTCTCACATGACCGCCAATTCCGCCTGGCACCGACCTCCGTCTTCCGTATCTTCCATCTCTTTTTCCAACTGCCTCGCGTAGCGGGTGAAAAACTTATCCATGCCCTTCTTGATTGATTCAACCGTGTGATTCACCTTCTCTTCGTGACTTGTTCGCTGCAGTTCCATCTTTTCCTCTAAATTTATGAGACAAATCTTCAAATCTCCCAACAAATGTTCTACACGGTCAAGACGATATTCCACGCGTTCAATCCGATTCTGTATATCGGAGCTGGTAGAAAAACATATTAGCATAAATCAGAGTGATCTGCGGATGAAATTTACCTTTGATTGCTATTCTCAACCTGTTCTGACCGTAGAACAAGATTCAGCGTGCATGGCTGAGGGGTCCCCGTCCCTGGAGTGCCCATAGATGACGATGGTGCACCCGGCTGGGTCAAGGGAGGCGTACCAAAGATGCTCTGTCTACTGACGGAGTTGGGATGAAGTTGGTTTTGAAGAGGAAGTGTAGTATTGTTCATGTCAAAGGTAGGGTCCCAGGAGTCAAAAAATCCGCTGTTGACGACCTGTTTCTCAACTTGCGTCCAGGAAGGGCTCCTAGCCATATTCGATTGGTTTGTTGGATTAAACATGATGGGTTATTCTTGAAAGCTTGCTTGATTATTCCTGAACCCGGAAGGACTGGACTTTTATGAACAAGAGGTGCGAGCGTGTGTGTGTGTGTGTG
>JABFFI010001225.1:0-54405 GCA_013623725.1 Fusarium robinianum
CCGGGCGTAGGGGAGAAGGAGGGCGTCCAGCTGTTTGTGTGGCGCATGCAGCGGAAGGCGGAGGCTTGGGCGGAGGGAGAGGTTGGGGTTTCTGGTGATATGGGTTAGTTGGTAGGGGAGGAGGAGGAGGAGGAGGAGGTTCTGGACTGACCTTCGGTGGAGGGGGAGGAGGAGGGGAGGGTGGTGGTGGTGGAGATTGGGGGTGGTTGTTTGGTCATTTTAAGGGAGTTTGGTGTGAAGTTGTTTTTTGTAGTGGATTGTGTTGTGGTTGTGTGTGAAGTTATCGCGGGTGTTGTGTGTGTGTTGTAGTCGTGGTCGTAGTCGTGGATGTGGTTGTTGTTGTGGTTGTGGTTATTGTTTGCTATTGCCCATCATCAGCATCCCCTCAATCAATTCAATCCCCCATCCCCAAACCCATACTTACCTTGTTTGAAGATTTCTTCCAAATCGAAGAAAAAAGTAGGTTGTCTTGTCTTTATCTACCAATCCCTCCAAGGCGTCCCTCCCCGCCCTCTTTAAACCCCAATCCAACCACAAGAGCCTCACCAAAGCAACGTGACCCCATGATGTTCATGATCGGGAACTTTTCCCGGCCTAGACTCAAAAATCCCATGGGAAACTCAGCGTCAGCCCACCCACCCAGCACACCATCATGCATTTTCTCCGGGGGCGGGGTGCTAATCTCGCCACCATTGCGAAAGAAGAGTGCCGGGCGATGGGGTTTTTTGTGCTCTTGTGATTTCAGAGGCGTTGCGTGATGGTGGTGCTGTTTGGGGGGAAGGGAGGGGGGATTGGTTGGTTGAGGGCGTGAGGGAGTGGTGATCAGTTGGGGAGGGGGAAGATGCTGATTGTCGGCAGTTGTGATTGTGATTATGATTGCGTGTGCTGCTGACTATTGTGGTATCGAGATTTGAAGATTTTCGGCATCGTACATTCCAGACAGGTCGGGAAGATGATGTTGGCTACATACTTCCATGCTCCGTATCTTGATCAAGGATACTCCGTAGATAGACTATCCATTCATCTTCATGAATTGGATATGTCGTGCATTTCCCACTATTAACAACCCAGCCACCGACTAACCACTCCATCTATCCTCCCGAAACTACACCCAGTCGGCGCTCATCGGAGAGCCTACCTCGTCCCAGCCACGAACGCGTCTACCGAGACACGCGACCCTCAACCCAGAATTGCTCTGGGCCAGTCAAGCAGTAGTTCCGGAACTCATTGCCCGCAGACTAATAATCACCTCACTGATAGACCACGCATTCAAAAGCAATTCATCAGCAAAAGTGTCTTCTTTTTTAATTCGTCACACTCTTCTTACAAACATGCATCCTCTGCCAACACGTGAATGCCAAAGCAACCGCCAGCATCCATCCATGCATACATCCGTTTCATCAAAACCCTCAAAACTCGCCGCCTGCTGCCCAAGTGACCGGAACACGCTTTTCCCTCGCAGGCATGAAAAATTCAAGTGGACCGAACCCGTTGTCCATCCTCCCTGCTCTATATCCATCGCCATCGTTGTGTCGTTTTCCCATATTAGACAAGTGTCGGTCTCTCTGTGTATCCTCTCGAGCTCTCGTGTAGCGGCCTTTGATCCATAGGCTGAAGAAGAAAAAAAATCAGACAAAAAAAAACAACCCCCCCAGACGCCTCATGCTATGTAGATCCGTCTTCCAGAAAACACAAAGAAGTTCGTCGAGGCAAGGGGTGATGGTGGTGGTTGGTTGTGAGTGGTGTGTATCCTGCATCGCAGGAGGCGGATCATCAAGAAACAAAACCGTAACGAAACAAAACAGGGGGTATTCAGCAAAAAAAGACAAGTCCGCCGCCAGCCAACGTCATGTTGGAGTTGTTGTGTGTTGATTTGTGCATCAGTCGTGGCCCTCAACGGGGCATTATGTACTTATGACAAGTGGTAAAGACCGATGTAGGTAGTGAACTAAGGAGTGCGAGGACGCTTCCAGTAGTATTGCTGTGTACCATGTTAATTACAAAAATTCTGCGGTGAATAGACCATTAAGGTGAATAGTTACTAACCTTGTGCTGCTTTCGGCACGCGCGAAGGCTGGGCTTTCTAAGCCCATCCACAACAGCCGCACGGCGTTGCTCATCGTCATCCTTCTCCGGGACATAGTAGTACTCGCTCTCGAGCGGCTTTCCAGCGGCATCCTTGCCCTGACGCTCGATGATACCAATGCAGGGTGTGGTCTCGATGACGTCGCGCAGATCGAACTTATCCAGATCCTTCTTCTCCTCAGCGGGCAGGTTATGCATGATGGTCGACAGCGGAGTCGAGGACAGACGGGAGAAGGCGAGTTGATTGACAACGTGGTTAGCGATTTCAGGATCAGTCTCGAACGACATCTTGGTGGGCTCCGGAGTCGGTGACGATGGGGGCGAGGAGAGCGGGGAGTCTTCCTTGGACTCGAAGTGAGGCAGCGGCTGGGGGAGCGGCTGGGCTCGCTTCTTGGGGGAGTGAGGAGGTGCAGAGGGAATCTGGCGGGGTGCAAACAGGTCGGTCGCGATGGAGCTGCAGAGAGGGTTGCTAACACGCTTGAGGGTCTTGCAGTCCTGGGGAGACTGGGTCGAGATGGAAGCCAGGCGCCCCGAGATGTTACCACCGAAGGGTCCAAACGAGTGGACGATGGGGTCGTTCTCCTCATCAGGATCATGTTCTTCTTCCTCACTGCGCGTGCTAGAGAAGCTGGCAGTCACCTCGGTACGAACGCTCACGTTGATATCGACAGGCTCGCGCTTGGGCACCGGCAGCTGCGGCTCGCCATCGTCCTCATAGATGTGGATGCTATGATCCCGGCCAGGAAGCATGGCCTGCAGACGACGAGAGCTCGCGTTGACAGGCGTGGGGCTCTCGGGGGACGTGATGCGGGTGCCCCGGCGGAGGGGGGAGGACTGGAGAAGAACGCCGTCGCGGGGCTGCGAGCGGGGGGGCGAGTCGTCCCAGGTAGAGTCGGAGAGGTTATCACCGAGAGTACGCTTGGGCCATTGGATCATAACCCGAGCATCCTGAACGTCGACCATGATCTCGGAGCCCTCGGTCTCACTAGTGAAGCTGTCACCCTTGAACAGCTCCCAGGAGCGGCTCTGGCAGTGAAGCTTCAGGCCATTCCAGCCGTTGCAGATAATCTCGATCTTGTTGGGCTCCAGAGGGTTTGAGGCGGCGATGTAGCGGGCCTTGACATGGACGCGGGAAACCAGGCGGTTTGCCGAGAGTTGGAAGTGCGACGAGTTGGAGGATCGGCCCATGATGAGGGTCTCGCCGTTCTCCGACAGTTCCACGGCCGGTACGGCCGAAAGCGGGGAACGCTCGGAACCTGCAACGGCCCGTTGAGGGGGCGAGCTGGACAAGATACCGGTGCTAGAGGTGGGCACGGGAGTGGGATACTTGAGGTAGGCACGCGAGTGGCCGGATCCGGAGAGTGAGGGAGTATACGAGCCCGTGTTCTGACGCTTGACGGGCCGCGGGAGTCCCGGTGATGAGGAGAGCGGCTCGAAGGGCGGGAGGAGGGTGGGCGGAGGGCGCTTGGTGCCGGCGAGGGTAACGGGCTTCATGACGGGGAGGGTGGGCTCGGTCGAGAAGCGCTTCTGTGGCGAGGAGGGTGTTGAGTCCATGGTGAAAGATGGATGGGATGTGTGTAGTCTAGATGTGGTGTATGTAGACTTTAGGCGGCGGGGGTGAGCGAGGTGGGATCGCGTCCGGGAATACGGTACGGGGTTGGTCGGTTTGGTGGTGGGAAGACCTTAAGAACCACGCGTTGGAGTCGAATGTTGGAAATCCTCCTCCCTCTTCACCGAAAGAGAACGATGACCGTTGTTACGATTCCTTGCTTCCCCTTTCTTTGCTCGACCATGAATGGTAAATGTCTTCGTTTCCTTTTTCCTTAAACCAAGACGCGAGATCGAAGTCGCAGCACAAAGCCACTTGCGGTAGCGGTGGTAGACAAAGGGCGGCGCGGGGGAGAGACGGAACAAATGACGACAGGCGAAGATGCTTGACAAAAAACGGTGGTCTCGAGGAAAAAGAACAGAGCCGGGAGTTCGGGGGTCGAAGAGAGTCGATGTTGTAAAGGAAGAATGTGAGGCCCAAGTCCGAAACTGAAATGTGTGTGAGAGAGAGAGATGGAGAGAGAAGTTTTGTAAGTAACGAGGTTCTCGTGTTCGTGTGGGCGCTGGTTGGAAGATGGAGGTATTTAAGAGGTGCCCGCCTTTTTTTTTTTCTTACGCAGCGAGCGAGGGAGCGAGAGCGCAAGCCCCGGGGGACGCGGGCGCGATATGCGCACGACTTTTTTTGACACCCTCGAGGTCGCGTTGGCGTCGACGGGTTTTTGGCGTTTTGGCGTCCAGCAGGCGTACCGTTTTATTTTATGCAGCCTGGGCCACCGTTTTGTGCACCTACCGTTTGGGAGGGGTCCATGCTACAGAGGGATGGTGCTGGGTTACAGCGGGGTTACAGCGCTGGGGAGCATTATTTACAGTGGAGGGGTTTCCAGCCCGTGAGCCCGTCAGTAGGTAGGTATGCCCGTGCACTGCTTAATGCATGGTGGGGGTTGTCGAGGTGCTTTACGCGGTGGGCGCGTTAAGTGGGTGATCAGTGCGCTGAGGGAAAGTGCCCTGAGTGACGTACCCCCTTTCAGGGAACGCGCCCGCTGTGGCTCAGGCATTGTAATAGTGGTCATATGTGCTGGCGGGGGGACTGCTTGTTCTCTCGGAAACGGTTCAGTTAATCTCGTCTATTCAGATTCTTGTCTTGCTATGACGATTATTCTTTATTATCTATTTCCCTTGTCTTTTTACTCTTACTTTGTTATCTAGGTACTTAGGCACTCGTCTATTTTCTAGTACCATTAAATGCCCCTCATCCCTCCTTCCTTCCTTCCGTCCTTGGTGCCTTATTGTAAAGGGAAGGAAGCACCTTCTCCAGCCTCCCTGGGCTCCTCTCTCCCCATTCTTCTAATGCTCCTCCACCAAAGAAAATCACCAGCCAACTCCATTCTCTCACCCTCCCACGCCCCCCTCGTCCTCTCGCATCCAATAATTATTCTTCATCAAAACCGACAAAAAGTGACGGGCTGGGGATTGTCTTCTTTTAATCTCTCATTTCTCCGATTCGCTTAATCTCTTATCATCCAACATCCAACATCCAATCCTCCCTCCAACATGTCGCCGTTCCTCAACAACTGATTCATCGTCGCATCGTCGCATCGTCGCATCGTCGCATCGCCGACTTGCCTCTATCCACGTGTGTTTCACTGTGAACCCTTCGGATTCTCTACCCATTGGCGCGTCCTCCGCAAACACTGACAACTTTGCACGCATGCGTCGTGGACCGCGAAGTTCGGAAAGGAAGTTTTGTTGGTTTTCTATGAATTCATTCAGGGCTTGGTTGTCTGGAACAAACATGAATCAATCTCCGCTACTCCATACGCTCTCCGATCTCTCAGACCCTGTACCAAGCCAAACACCTTCTCGTTCCACAACTTGCAGAGAAACAGACAGAGAATATTTAATGCCCAACTACTCTGTACCAGCTTTATTTCTCTTGACATCACTCTCTGCCCAGTCACACAATCCTAAATCCTTCATTGTGAAGCCCTTAGACGCACACTCGTCCAACTCCTTCAATTCCAGACGATCTCCCGCCGGAGGATAAACATACGTCGTCGTGAACCGCGCATGAACAAGCTTTCCCTCGAGTAGAGAATTTCCATAAGATCGACACCTGCGCGCCTTTGACCAGGTCATCCTCAAAGTCTTGCGCGTGATCGAGTTGCATATCTCGCCCAGCGTCTTCGCTTTATCGCAAAAGATCATCTCTATTAGACTAAAGTCAACATCACCACAGTTCAGACATGCTGTTGTGGAATCCCGGATCTCACACATTGTGCTCTGTGTCGTCGTCGAGAACCGCTGAAGGGTACTGGTTATTGCCGTTCAATGATAATGGTCTTGCGTAGCTGATTGTTTTCTTGAGGGGTATCAACCATGTGTTCTGTATTGCCTATGTTTAGAGCCGGACTACGCGAACCATTTATTCTCATGCCTAGCTGAAGGTATGAAAGCCCTGCTACGTTGTTCAGCTATCATACCAACGCGGTGTTCTTGACATGTGTCTTTTGGGTACAACTCTCCTCCCTTGTTCGCGATGTATCTCTTTCAACACTTTGTCCCTTAAAAGACATTATTGGGACACTCCCCATCAATGAAAGAACTTTATTCCACTACCCCAAGATAATTCGCGTCTCTCTGGCCGTGCTCCGTTCTCCCTAGACCCTCAACTGACCATGTCAACCTTCATGTTAAACCCGCTCCCGCCTGGGTCAGGCCCCCAATCCCGTCTCATTCCTGCTTGTCCCGGGTTACATCTAGGACACTCGTTCGGGTGCACATACACCGTGTCGTGCTTTGTGTTGTACTGACACAAACCTTCCTTTTTCTGCTTCTTGTGTTCGCACTGATCCTCCCGCGTCGGCATGGCCATCAGGTACGAGCAGCGCCTGCAAAGGTATCTGACGCTATAGAAGTGGCACATGGTTTGAGGGCAGGATGGAAGCCTGCAAGATTCCACGTCAGAGGTGGTTATTGAGAAGTTCCGACTATTCTATCTGGCGGAGGTTGAGTTGTGCTTGTTCAGGCTCGCTCATCGTTGGCCTGGGATCGAGACCATATATATATCCAAACTCTGAGGAGCGCACCAAGCACCCTGAAGTGATTGTCATGCACCGTGTTACGTGGCTTGGCTCAACATCAATGAACCGAGTTTCAGTAATTATGCACTATGGTTCCAAGGTCATCGCTGATGCACTCTACCTTAAGGTACCACTCAGGTGATGTGAAGACTCTTGAACACTGTCGAGACGTCGGATCTATCCTGCGAGCCTCTGTCAACATCTGTACTGGAGCAGATTCTAGACGTATGAGGTCTCCCTTTATTGCCTTCCTGGAGGGCATTGGGACCCAGACTAATGCTCCTTCAGTAACGCTGTAGCCATTAGAATTTCGGATGTCGTTGCGTCGTCTGATTTCGCCGTCGACAGCTCGTCAATGGCACGCCGCAATTCCTTGACGTGCATCTCAGTCGCACCCTTCATATCCTCGGTCTCAGCCAGGTTGAGTAGATTTTGCATGAAGTGCAATACTATATCACTCCCCAACATCACCCCCTTTTCGAGCATTGGAAAGCCACCTCGCACCGACGCCATCTTGCATACCTCTAGAAGGAGCAGAGATGATTGAACCATGCGGTTGCCTTCCTTGCACACTAGCACCACCCAGTCAACGTTTCTAGCGAGGCGGATGTCTCGCATCTGATCTTTGATGACCTCTAGAGTATGCTGTACAAGGCCCAGCTGCTGGCCCACTGCATGGAACTCGCGCAGGAAGCCTGTGTCGCCTTTCACATCATCATAGGCTTCCTCGAGTTCTCGGAGCTCAGTAATCGTGTTTTCTATTGTATCAACGACATCGGGGTTGGGCCTCTCTGGCAATGGTGCGGGACTTCCGTGTGAGTCGAGAATAAAGCTGTCGAAAACAGCCAAGTCGATACCAAGGCTGTTGTTCTCCATTTCTATTTTAATCTGAAAGTCGCCAGTACTCTCTATGAGAGCCCTAGCCTTAGCAACGCAGTCCTCAGTCACAAGCCCGTAACGCATGGCGCGCGGAGCGAACTGTTCGAATTGTCGGATCGAGAGAGGTTCCTTGTGTGAGGCATCACCGAAAATTTCGAGAGCGTGGGAAACAACGCCCTGCATGCGCTCGAGCATCTTCGCTCGGGCGTGGTCTAGAGCCTCGGAGGGAGAGGTGCTATAGTTACGCACACCGTCAATGATGGCCAGGAGTTCGTTCCCAGCCAGAGCAGTCTGCTGTATTGTCGACACCAACTCAGCGAGTGGTATAGATTGAGCTTTCAGTTGATTATGGATGTAGTTTATGTTGCACTTGAAAGTGTCGTAGCTTCGGTCAAGGCGTTCCGAAGCGAGTTGCGAGGTGCTTAGAGGCATGTCGTCTCTTTGTTGATCGTCCTCATTACCCATGGTCTCATCATCCTCGTCAGGTGGCATACCATCCTCAGGACCGTATGCGAAGGTCAAGTCCTCATCATTCAAGTCTTCCCCCCGGGACCCGTCCGTGTCGAGATCAGCGTCAGCGGATCCGGCTGCACCGAGCTCGTCACCGCCGAATAACCGCGGCATGGAGAACAGCGCGAAACGCTCCAGGTGCAAGGCGATGTGAATATGCATGCTCTCTGCTGTCTCCGTCACTAACGAGCAAACCGGGCAGCAGCGGTCCACCTCCCGCACCGTCGACTGGCCGGCATGTCTGAAGAAAGAGCTTTCGTCAAAGGAGGAGCTGCTGCTGCCATGCTGCTTGCTGACGTGTAGCTGATATGCTTCGAGGGTGTTGAAGGTGAGCTCTTCGTGTTCCGGGCACCGGAAGATCGTCCTGTGGGTGGAGTTCTCGTGTTGGATCCAGTCCTGCCGGCTGTCGTATAGTTGATGCGGATTTCGACACTGCTCGTAGGTGCAGACGTACGGACGTAGGTCGTGTATCAGATGGGCCCTGCAGATTTTTACTCTTAGCACAACATTCCCTTCCTCTGGCAATTATACATCTCATCTTGACTACTGCATAGGTATGGATATAGGGGTTGGGGTTGGGGTTCTTACTGCCATGCTTTCTTTGCCAGAAGGGCTGTCGAGCATAAAGTGAAACAGTAAGGGCACTCAAAGAACTTCTCTGTCGGGGGAATGCTTGGTGGTGGAGGGAAATTAACGATATCTTTACCGGGCTCCCAGGCTGATGCCGCATACTCGGACACGGAAACGATGGACATGGGTTTACACATGGCTGCTTGTGGGAGGTTCAAGCGACTGGCGGTTGTTATCGATAGAGCAGGCGGAGTGCCGCAATCGACACCAATCTGACTGTCCCTTGTTGGAGTTTGTTGTATGGCGGTTGCGGCATGTTGTCGTGGTCGTTGTATAGCGGCTGTGGCATGTTGACGGAGTTTATCGCGATGTTTCCTCCAGTATCCGAATTGCTGCCGTCTGCGGACATTTGCTTGGCCTATCCGGCGAATTAGAAATGACTCAGTGTCATTGGCGATATTGCTCCCGATTGTGCTCTCGCCTTCTTCACAATCAACATGTCTCTCTTCTGCATCGACAGGCGGGACAGTCGTCTGCTCCCGAAGCATTGCATCTTTCTGATGCTGCCTGAAGACAGATCTGACGTAATCTTGATCGAACGCCTCGAATATCTCAAAGATGTTCACATTCGTCTCCTCGTCGATTTGTTGGAAGGACTGCGCCTTCGACGATGCCAGCCTGGTACCAGGATTGCGGATCCAGATAGATAACTTGAACAGCCGGTCGATAGGGTCCTTCACGATGTCAAGGAGCAGACTTATGTCTGATTCCGATTCTGAATCTGTTTCAGAAGCGTCTTCCTCTTCAACGGATGAGAGAGTCTCCTCATTGAGGTACTCTAGGGCTAATGATTCTCGAGTAAGCCAAAATTCACAAGCCTTGAAAACTTATAAGACGCGAGGGTAGGGTGTTAGAAAGGCTAGCGGGGAGTAGATTCGGAGGGCATTTACTTTCTTCCAAAGCTTGAGCGAGGCTTGTCATGAATCTTTGCAATGTGTCTCTTATGCTACCCGCATCTCGAACTCGATAATCCAGAGATCCATGTCCGGATACAAAGAGGCCGAGGTTTACTGCCCAAAGCTCAAAACGGTCGGCTTCGGCGGCGAACTGAGCCTTTGGCCATTCTTGTCGTTCTTGACCGATACCCAGCCGTCTCGGGTTCTCAACGGCAGCGATCAGGTTGAAATGCTTCATGGCTTCTAGGCCGATCTGAGCAAGGGACTCCATGTCTGTCATCTGTCGTAAACTTGCCCTTGGGTGCAGGATATGCTGCCGATGTTTAGTTCTTTGTGGGAACGAGAAGCAGCTCACCCGGCGCGGAATGGTCACGATGCGAGATTTAGGTCATCACGACTTGGCATGCGGTACCAATAGAAAAGGAGTATTTGATTACAGATATATATATCCAACCAGGCCGAGGATACGTTCAGCAGCCCCCGCTCGGCTGCAGTTGACCAGGCTGAGATCAGGCTGAGGTCTGAAGCTCTTCCTCCTCCCCGCATCTTTGCCTCCGAGCAGAACCCGAAGGATACCTCATGTCCGGAATCGAGATCGCAGGTCTTGTCCTAGGCGCTGTGCCTGTCGTCATCGCCGCTGTCAACGCGTTGCAGGACGGATATGACAAGTCTCAGATACCATTCCGCAAACGACATCATGTTAGACTGCTCGCCAACGCTCTGCTCTTCCAGAGACAGATCTTTGCCGAAACGATCCACCAATTGATCATTCACAGCGGTGTATACCATGCCGATGCATCAAAATCACGGCTTGAAGACGACCCTATGGGTTATCTGGGTGACGAGGATATTAAGGATCAGATCGCTGACTTCCTGGGCGAGGAAAATAACACGGCACTTACTGGGCATCTGCAAAACAGCCAGGATATTCTGAGAAAAGTTGTCAGGCAACTTGGGGGAGTAGTTCCTGCTCATCAGGTTCGTTTTCTCTCCAATGCCACTTTTTTGTATCACTATGTTATTCTTATGGTCTGGAAGTGAAACATGATGGGAACGCTGTCTTGACAAGAACAGCCCCTTCTGAAGCTTCAAACAGTGCCAGAAGAAAGCTCTACGGGAACGGGCTTCTTCCTAGGATGTTTCTTGGCTGCACTGTGTGCGACCTGTATGCTAATAAAAACATCTATCAACTAGGATCGACCAGATGACCTTCTTGGCATAATCGAGGCGAACCGGGCCGCCAAACGGCAGCAAGTTGACGTACTGCCACGATTAAAACTCATGTTCATCAGCAGCGGGATAAAGAAGAGCATCCAGGAACTCGACTCTGCCACAAGCTCTTTAGACCGCTTTCTACGGCCCATACTGTTGAACCGCTCGGGGCCGTCCGCCCTGAACTCATCCACCAAAGTCGTTCGGCTCGCCATGGCGCTGCGGAAAATCCGTGACTTCACCATCAATCTTCACACGGCGCTCTGCCGCTGCTTCCGGGGAGGAGACTGCCATACCAAACACGAAGCGAATCTCTTCCTTGAGGACAGAGTTGATGATGCTGGCGAGTTCCTGCGCTGCATGAACAACGACAAGAGAGACGATGGCTCGATTATGATCTTCCAGGTCATCTTTGCGGCGAGCTTCCCGGCCCCGGCCCAGCCGTGGTGGCACGAGGTCCCAATCCAAGTCCAGAAGAAGAAGAGAGACAAGTGCAGCGTAACCGCCGACATAACCTCCACACGACGCGCGAGGTTTGTGATCCCTACCATCGTGAGACCTGAAGAAGCAATTCCCCCCCCGACAACGGCCGTGTTGACATTCGTGGACGACTTCTGTGCCGCCATCACCGCAGCCCAGCAAGAGACTCAGCCGATAGCTTTCGTTCTTTCTGGAAGCTGCCAGATTGGCACGGTTCTAGCGTCCGAGAAGACGATCCTGGCACAAGATACAGCAAGCAGTATAACGCTGAAGGCGATTCTATCTGACAGCGCATCAATACCCTACGGCGTAGGCTTCTCCTTACGTCTACGCATGTTGCTCGCCCTCCGACTCGCATCAAACCTTCTCCAGCTTTCCCAAACACGATGGTTGGGCCATGCCTTATCCAAGGAGAAGGTGTACTTCTTGCTACAGGATAAGAACCAAGGAGGAAGACCGTCGGTTGACTTCAACCGAGCCTTTGTGTCCGCTGTGGTCGACGGCCCCGAACCCGACTCGACGAGCGGCAGGAGCACAGAGCCGAAAGGGGTGCTATTGGAGCTAGGCATCTTGCTCCTAGAAATATGGCACCAGACGACGATAGAGGTGCGCTTCCACCTTGATGAGGAGCCGATGGGATACTACCAGCGTCTGAGGTGGGCGGTTGAGTGGCTTGACGACAGTAATAATCCACCACCAGAGCTCTACGAGAAGGCCATCTCATATTGCATCCGTGGCATGATAGGTGGCGTGGTGAAGTTGACGAGCTGGGATATGGATGAGCTGTGGAATGGTGTCTGTAAGGACATTATCGAGCCGCTGTCGAAAAATTGTAAGCAGTGGCGGTAGAGGTGATGTTGAGTTGTTGTCAGGGGGGCGAGTCAAAATACCATTCTACACATGCTAGACCCTACATGTTGAGAATCGTGTGATTATGCTAGCCTACCTTACTGGCGACGTTAAGAGCTGTGAGTTGTTTCGTCGCTTCATAGTGACACCCTCATTAGACATCGGCTTCACAGAACCCGGATCCTTACGAGGTCAACTGGGGCAACTTGGGATAGGTTAAAAAAAAAACACTGCAAGGTGAGGCTTGGCCTTTTTGTTATGGGATGTTAAGGCACACTTAGATAGACCAAGCTTCTACGCCATGGACTAGACGCACTCTAGTTTTCCTTTTCCTTCTCCTTCTCCTTTTCTTTCTCTTTCTCTTTGATACACTTCTTACACTCTTCTGGAGGCGAGTAAACCCTATATCTGTCGACCCTTCGCTCGCACGGCTTAGTGTCGTCCTCCTGAGCGATCTGGCAGACGACGTCCCAAGCCGTGACGTCGAGAAGTTCCCGACACTTCTCGCAAAAATACATCTTCGAGAAAATGTGGCACATTTTAAAGCGTTCTTTAATCCGTTTTTGCAGGCCTGGAACTTCGTCAGGTTGTAGCTGTTTGTGTGTAGGTGGAAGTCGAGTAAAGCCTGTGGTGTTCAGGAGGGAAGTTCTCGAAGTGCAGATGGAGGAGGAGCTCTACCTTTATATGCGGTAGGTTGGCCTCATTCAGTGCCATGGTCATTGGGTACTTTTATCCGTGATTTTGACTGGACTGCCACGCCATCACGGCGAGAAGGCTGATTGCTGATGCTTACCTGGGATTCACAGCGGAAGTCATCTGGATTAGTCAAATCAATTCGATTCTATGCCTGTGTAACTTACCTCGGGGTTCTGATTTGCTACGAAGAAACTTGCAATCACCCCTCGATCGGTACTTTAAGCAGCTGCCGCTGCCTGACCAAGCTGATTTCCACCTTGGTTCCCTCCCCCTTGATTCCCTCCTCCCTGATTGCCTCGATTCCCTCCCTGATGCGTACTTTCATTGCACCTTTCGCAGAACTGCGGACCACGACCAACCCATCTCACGAACGAAACTGGCCTGCATAAGTCGTATCGGCCGTTCAGCCAGTTGTGACAAGGTTCCTCAACAACCTCATTATGAAGGTCCTGCAAGCACTGCGTGCAGTAATGTGTCTCGTAGTTCTTGATGCATATTTTGTCGCGACGTTTTCAATGGAGGATCAGCTTCTGGAGAGAGTTGAATGTCGAGTGACGGTGGGCTGTGGGAGAAATCAAGAGAACAGACTGGCTTTGGGTTGGCTTGTGGTTTAGCAAGACAGGGACAAGGACAGACCCAAATTGATGGGAAAAGTAAAGAAGGCCATATAAATAAGAGTGTTGATATTTTAATTCACAAAACCAGTACGGGGCTTTAATATCCTGAGGAACAATTCACGGAATCAGCGAGAAGACATGCTGGTTAATCACACCCATAGTCAGAAAGCGAGTTGATGAACAACACTAGTTATGTTGTGGATCACCTCAGCGATTTATTATCATACATTCAAGGATGCAGAGTACGAAGTTTGACACATAATTGAATAAAAAAGCTCACATTGGTCGGGAAAGATATCCGCGAATTGTAGAGATGTCTAAAGGTGACTGCAA
The DNA here is from genome assembly GCA_013623725.1 of Fusarium robinianum. NCBI lineage: Eukaryota > Fungi > Ascomycota > Sordariomycetes > Hypocreales > Nectriaceae > Fusarium > Fusarium robinianum. Next base: position 13,816 of record JABFFI010001225.1, read on the forward strand.
TATAGAATGACTTGACAAGACAGCATATTTACTATACGACAAAAAGAGGCTCACTCTGTAACTCGCTTCTATACTTTTAGCATAGTAACTAGACTGTATCATAATCTTTGGCTAACTGATCTATCTAGCGAGGTGCCTTGCTTGCCACTGGACTCGGCAACATACTTTGGTGTACAAAGAGGACAATAGCAAAGATCAGCAGTGACTTTGACCTGCTTACTTGTCATGCTAGATTCAAGCTGCGGCACTCTCTCCTTGGCTAGCTTGAGGCACTGCTCCCAGTTGGGTTGCACCCGACCAAGCCAGAGGCAATCCTTGAATTGGTAGCGCGGAGCCGTAGTTTTGCTCATGATTGCGGCGGTTGTTTGTCTTTCTTTCAATTTTGGGGATTCTGTTCGAGTACTTGGGCTTCGGTTGGGGGTTTAAGTGGGCAGAACGGGAGAAAGGCGAGGAGGTTGGTCCGCAGGGTATATATTCTCATAGTCCGAAGTTGAATTCAGAACACTGTCTAACGTATATGGTTCTGTTTAGAACCGATCTACCCGTATTTCCGCATTTCTGATGCTATTGACGGTCGAAGGGGTATACAGAAGAACGCGGGAAGCATCCTATGTTTAGAGTAACAACAACCCTGATCGTGTGACCAGTGCTTTAGGATATCGAGCTGACTTCTGGTTGAGCTAATAATATCGCACTTCCAATGAAAGAGGCTGAATAAGATCTCTAAATTATTCCTGCAGGGAGTCGGCTCTGGTTATGTCTCAGAGCATTGAAGTCTTAACGAGAATCTTCATGTCACTAGATGCGATCACAGATAGCATTGCTCTACACGTGGCATGACACCACCTATATCTTGAATAGCGTCAAGATCTTAGGCATCGACCAGTCATAAGACTAATGACCTGAACCATGCTCTGTCCGATGACCACGTATACTACGAGTTAGGAGGTTTGTGCGGCAAGTCTACCACTATTCACTGTAAGTTGCATCAATATAAATAATCCAAAATTTCTTCAAGAGATATTCAAGTTTCTTCGATCTAATTCTATCGTCAGTTTAAGGACGAAACCGAGTTGTTGACACCAGAATTACTGCAACTGACTGCCACATCATCAATTACAGAACAGTTCACAGGAAACCCCACTAGGCATCTCAACACCCCCGGGGAATAGAGATAAAGATGTGCTGGAACACGATCATGAAGACAACCTGCTTTTCATGCGGAGTAGTCAGGGAGAAAAAGTACCTCCACGACCCATGCGTAGGAGTCAAACATAACCCGAAACTGTTCGGCCGGTGCGAAATGGGGGTTGAGAAACGGGACGCGACGGTCGCAACTGAATGTGGCCGTTGTAGGAAGCGGCGGGGGATACGCAAGGGGAAGATGAAGGCCTGAGAATTATGACGAACGATCGGGGGGATGTGAAACTGGTTCTTTTCATCTGTTGAGATTTTGATGAAAGTACTGTTGTTGTCTGCTGGGTCGACCGCAAGGTGCTTTTTTTAGCCTGGTTACCTGAGATCTGATTTCCTCCTCTTTGTCTTGGTCAACATGGTTAAATACAGAACATATGCTGTTCACCTTACAACTATTCCCGAACTGTTTTCCAAAGCTTACGGCAAGACATAGCCGCCGTCGATGAGGACATCACTTCCTGTCATGTAAGTCGAAGCATCACTGGCCAAGTACAGATACAACCCCTTGATCTCCTTCACATGTCCTTGCCGTCCCAGTACGGACATACGATACGCCTCGTTGATACACTCCGGGGCTGCCCCCATCCTTGTGTTGAAGAACCCCGGTGAGACAATGTTAACTCGGGCGAATTCCCTCCATTCTCGAGCCAACGACTTTCCAAAGTGGGTGACAAATGCCTTGCTGGCGTTGTAGACGGGCTGGTCCAAGGGGACGTTGACGACCTGGGCACTCATGCTGGATGTGATGATAAGGTTTCCGAAACCCTGGCGCTTGAAGACTTCACCGACGTGTTTAGCGCAGAAAAGGACGCCGTCGACTGGGGGAGGTGGTTAGAGCGAAGTTTAACACCAGGGACTGCAGTGAAAGACCCATACCATTCACGGACATTTGCTTGCGGTATTCTTCAATAGTTTGCTCCAGCAGTGGCTTCGAAATAGCCATTCCTGTACGTTGGGTTAGCTTTAGGCTTCATATTGATCCCGTCTTTCAATACACACCGGCGTTAGCGATGAAAACGTCAATCTTGCCAAAGTCTTCGACAACCTTGGCGATAGATTCGTTAACTTGATCGGGGCCCGAGACTTTAGTTTGGACTTTAGTATCACTCTATTTCAACACGGCTCCGCCAACTCACCATCCACCTTGTAGGCGTTTGTCTTGACGTTGTGGGCTTTTGCTAGGCTCTCGACTTTCTCGATAGCGATTGCGTTGCTGCGAATGTTCATGAGGATCCAGAACCCTTGTGTTCATGACAAAGAAACTCACGAGTTGTACCACATAGCAACATGGGCATTTGCTTCGGCCATGGCTTCAGCCACGGCAAAGCCGATTCCATCTGCGGCACCCGTGACAACGACGACTTTCCCAGTCAAACGCAACTGCTCCAATACATTGGATGGAGTGCCCGGGAAGGGACGAGGGAAGCCACCTCTGGCCGATGCGCATTCTTCAATAGACATGGACATTGTGGGCAGCAGTTAATGACAACAGATGGAGGTTGGGGACTCGACGGTGTATGAGTGAGCTGTAGAGAGAGGGGTTGATATCTTGAAATCCGACATCCCCAACGGAATCAGGTCCAAACTTCATGCATCCACTGCCGTCATACCGGAGCCCGAATGTGGTGGTCAGTTGCTAACCATAACCCAGATTGTTGATGTGATTCGCTAGAAGGAGTGGCCTAAGACCTTGGTGGATGTCGTGGGAATAGCCGCGCGAATGAGGGCACGGAAGCAGATGGAGCTAGTTCCCTGTAAACATGCATCTGATAGAGTTGGGGACCAGCCAGCAGAAAGGGGGAGTTGGGAGATCGGTAGGTGATTGGCGGTAAGATAAATTGATAACTTGTGTGGCAAGGAGTAGTCTCGCAGTCAACCCAAAACTTGATGCACAAAAAGATATGTCCTCCCAAATCATAAGCCCAGCGGAACAGTACGTGCTCTATGCTACCTGCTAAAAAGAAAATTGTCGTGGCAAACCCTGCGAGTTGGCTAAGCTTTTCCCACTTAAATGGCAGTGTGAAGTGTGCCTAGCTACCCTATAAATTGGCAGATGTCGAGTTGGCAATACAACATGAGTCGGTTGGTCAAGGTCAGGATATGCACGGCAATGTAGTCTAATAGAAGATGAAAGCTAGTGGACGTGATGGAAGAATGTAGTGGTCTACCTGCTTCTACTTTCTAGTTTCCTCGATAGACACCGTGGTGATGAAGATCTGCGTGCATAGTCAACTCATCCTGTATGAAACCTAGTTCCCATCGTTTCCACTGCAGATACGGCTACTGCACCCCTTGTGCCCTCAATCTCTCATTTTTCTTCGATATTGGACTTAATATTGACTCAACAACCCCTTTCTGGTGTGTTGAATAATGCTGATTTCCCCTGTACACTTTGATAGTTAAGTGATGCCCATCTAGGTCAATCAAACACCAGTCAACTAGAGGCGAAACCTAACACATTAAATCCATTTCCTCAGCTGAGTTCCTGCCATTCCAAGCGGAGTTGGTGCCAATGTCGCGCTCAGGAACGCATAGTCTACGGTGAGGCGAACCAACCGAACCGAACTCTCAATCGCCGATCTCAGTCGACGATTGCCTCGACCAGTTGATCTGGGAAACGCCCTGCTGTGGCGGAGCCGTCGCTTTGAGCGGGGCCAAAAAGAGGTCTGGAGGCGGGCGTTTCTGGGCGCGTCTTCTTGGGCATGGGTGGAGAGAGCAGGCGCCTGCGCAAAGGACCCCATGTATACCGACTTCGAAAAGTACGTGGGCTTTCAACAAGGTTGATCATACCAAGTTAGGCCAGCCGGGCAGTGCGGTACGGAATCCCGATGCGAACCAAACCGAGGACTCATGAATGATAGATAGTTTGGGGTTATAGGGGTATCTTCTTGAGATCTCCGCTATATCGAAACTCCGCACCAAGACTTGGTTATGCTGTGTAACACGCAGGCTGCCAACTTGTTGATCAGGCTGAGGCACCGCCCACCATGTTGTTTCTGATGGCAAGGCTTTCTAGCGCTCATTTCAGCCTACTTGTGATTTCCATTCCGATTGGGCATCAGCGCATGCAGAAAATGCCCTCCTTTCCCCTTCATCTTTCCACCCCCGCAGCTCGTTTCTCGACTTGACCAACCCAACTTGGATTTCTCAACCATACCACTCATGCTACCAATCGAAGCTCAATCCCGACTTCCTGGTTCCTTAACTTGAGGACTGGGGGCAATTATTGTCTCTTCTGTAGGCATGGCCGATCCTCTTTCCGTGGCTGGCTTGGCCATTGGCGTCGTGCCTCTGGGTATCCAGGTATCTGGGGCCATTACCACATACATTGACGCCCTCAACTGCCGCAACAAAGACACTGCATCGGTGAGACTGCAGAATGGCTCTTTGCGGAAGACACTGGAGTTTATAGAGACGTCTCTTCCCAAATTCCAGCACGACCACCAAGCCGCGACAACGGTAGTGAACGAATGCCTCGACCCGTGCAAGAAGGAACTCGGTGCTCTGGAAAGCCTTGTCGCTGATCTCACAGCCAGTGGCCAATCCACAGCCAGCCGAAAAGCCAAGTTCAAGGAGAAGAGCAAGAAGCTACTCTATCCGTTTAACCGCAGAAAGGTCGAGGAATTGGAGACGAGAATATCCAAGGTCAATACGGCTCTTCAGTTGGCGCTGCAGACGCTAGGATTGTACGCAAACATGGTCTATTTCCCCCCATCGCTGTTTGGTTATTTACAAGCATTTTATTAGGTCTGTGTCATATTTGAGCACACAGAAACTGATCACACTCGAGGCAACTTCTCATGGCATATCTACCAGTCTTCTCGCCGTACAGTCCAAGGTCTCGGGCATAGACATTCCGCTCCAAGGTATACACAGCGACATATCTGGAGTTAATGCACGCTTGGATACCCTTGAGGCTCTTGTAACGCAGTTGCTTGTTCCCCAGCAAGCCGAGAATGGAAGCCCACGGAAGGTAAGTAGATCGTCTAGCCTAGATTTTGCCATAAACATGAGCTTATCAAATGCTCCAGATTACTCCTGCGGTTGCCACTGGCCGCCTCCTGGCAAAACCTGGCGTCTTGAGGGACATCTGCGACGCAGCCGGAGCCCAGGAAAGGCCTAGATCAAACGAGACGCCCCTGGCGGAAGATCACGGTACAATACAACTCGGCAATAACCCCTCGACATATGCTGGTGGGCTTTTCTCGTGCTTGTGCCACCATCGTCGACGCCTCCGACGCAAAAACTTTGGCTGGGGCTCTCTGAGGCTTTCCTTCGAAGAAACCACCGAGCAGCATCTACCTGGATGTCCAGCTGATCAAGCAATAGTAGGCAGAGATCGAAGCCAGAAAGTCACCCTGACGTACACTGGACTCCGAAATATGCTCAACTCAGCTATCCAGCTTTCATTTGGCATGCAGGGGGGCGCAGGAGCTTGGAGTTTCAGCCCTGGCTTCACCTACTACCCTACTGTCGACTCGAAAACTGCACCGGCCTTTAGAATATTATCTCTGATAGAAAGCTCTCTACATAACGTGGACTATTTGCCGTGGCGGGAAAGGTTGCTTCCATCGGCGGTGTCTGCAATTTTGAGATTACTTCGAACTCAAAAGGCTTCTCCTCGGGCAGTTGACGCCCGCAATAGATCTCTCGTCCACCATTTAGGTGACTGTGTGAGTCTTGACTGATCACCAGCTTAGCGTCGCAGATCCTGATTCACCATTCCAGGTAGCTTGTGCCTCTGCTTCCGGTAGATTTGATCGAAATCTCTCGCCCGGCCGCCTGCCTGGGCCTAAGCCGATCTTTGAGCTTCTCGAATTCTTACTTGCCAACAAAGCCCCAGCAAATGATTTTGATTTATCTGGCGAGTAAGTCTTCAACGTTCGGTGGAAGTGATTAGCTTGAACTTGGCTGACTTCATCATTGCACAGCACACCGGTCAGCAATATGTTTAGATTCCATCATTCTTCTTTTCACAGTCCACTACTTATCACTGCCGCGGACCTCATTCTGCGGTCAAATGTTGAGGCAAACGTGGCATCCTTGTCAGACCCCCTCTCATTTTTTATGGGGAGTAGCGGGGCAAAACTTAGCTTACTTGCTTCTTCGGCGAGAATGGCTGAAGGTTCGTATCATCTGCATCTTGAAAGGACGACGAGTGGTCTGCTAAAGTGATCTTTTTATTTCTAGCCTATGGGTGTGGTCCAATAAGCATAGCAGTTCTATCTGAAAACGTGGAACAGGTCAAGCACCTGGTGAGGAACCATCCTGCCACTCTCGCCGAGCGAAATCTTTTCGGGCACACCCCGTTGCACCTCGCTGCAGACAAGCCATCATGCTTGAGACTTCTGGTGGAAGCCGCAGACGCTAGACTCCTCAACCAGACGCATACTCCTGATGGATACGGAGAGTCTGTATTGGAGACCGCTGTTCTCCTCAGCGGGATGCGCTGCCGAGAGCCCGCAGATAGTCGCCGCATGTGCCGAGGATGCAGATGTGCCGAGTGCGCAGTCATCCTCCTGAAAGCCGACTGCGCAGTCCCTGTGACTCTAAGGTTACAGGACGTGTTGAATCGGGCTTCCAAACGATGTAAGCTGAGATATATACGGCATATGAAAAACCGGAGAGACAGACTGAAACAGCTCGCCCTTGACAACCTTACAGCAACGGAAGTCGATCGACTGGGCCTGACCTCTGACCGCGTTCTTGATTCCAATGCGTCGCAAGTCATTCAGCTCCTCCAAGGCCGCGGCGTTTGCATCCCCGAGGCCCTTGCTGTCACGAGAGAGACATCGGTATCAGTTTACGAAGCAATCCACGATCCCGATGATGCCGAACTTTTCTTTCGGTTCGGTTTTCAAGACACGGATTCGTGGTTGAATGGCGTCATGGCGAAACATGGAAATATCCACGCTATGGAGTGGAGACTAGAATATCCGCATTGGCTGGCCAAGCATGGGGCCCAGTTCAAGTCCTTCGCATCAGCGAGAGACATTTTCAAGGCCAATTTTACCTTCTTCAGAATTGGCGCAAACATCCGTTACGGCCAACGGGGATCTAGAGGCCATCGGCAATCGTCACGAGCATTTCCGCCTGGGGACCTTGGAGATTGGATCCACGAACTTCACACTGCGGCACTGCCGGCGAACATCGCCGACCCGTGCCGCTGCAAATGCTCGCCTGGGGGGTGCACTCCGGTAACATCCCTGTTGAAGGGGGTGGTTGATGGCTACAACTTTGTATTTCAACTGAAACGCTCCACTGAAGGCAACGTTGCGGGGGAAACAGAATCTAGAGAGGGCAGTACGGTAACCGGCCTTGTTCCGGGTGCGGTCAATCTCTTCACCCGATATCTCACGCTATTTGGGGAGAACCTCGAGGTCAGCCATCATACCGCAGCTCTCCGGTATCTGACCTTTACTGCTCTTCGAATTCCCCATACCTGCTGTGACCCCTTCCGCAGCAGGTCTAGGAAAAGTGGCTGGGCTTGGGGCGAGGTAGTAAAATTTGAGGATGAACACGCTCATGATTTGGCGCTGCTAGAAGACCTACTGGGCGAGTTTGAGCAAGAGGTTATTGCCATTCTCCAAAAACCAGATTGGAGGATGACTGATCTCGTCGCCTTCTGGGAGCGTACCTGGGTTAGTCGAATGCGGCAGGTCCTGGATCATCTTGAAGGTGGTGATCTGGGAGACGATGAGAGACAACAAGCTGAAGAGATTGGGGTGATATGGGACAGGCCCCAGCCCCCTAAAGTGCCAGAAAACCCTTATGCATGGAATACCCTGGATTATTGGATGTATGAGCTGGAGAAGATTGAAGCGGAGTGCGAGTAAGGTAACTGCTGAGAAGACTAAATGGTTAGAAAGTTCGCGGACTTCCTGTATCTGATTGGAGAGATTAGATGTGTTAGTTTGATGGTGGAGGACATGAGGGATAAAAGAGCTCAACGACAAGAACGAGACTGGGGTCTTCTTTTGCACGGAGGAGATCAAGGCTGTAGGATTTTACAAAATCTGAATTGGAAAGGGCTTGGTTGCTTCTGGCCACTGAAGGGATACTGGCTCGTAGTTAACGTCCACATTCATTACCAGAAAAGCGCCTTGAACCCGCTATGTCTCCTTTACCCCTTGACAGGGAACAGCCAAAAGGTTAAATGGCGTCTACTAGTTGAGTCGAGAGTCTTGAAAAATCCCGATTCGACTGCCTCGGCTAGCTCGATGGATCCGAGGAGGACGGAACGGCCCAAGATTGTTGTGCCAACTGTGCCCCGAGTTTAGCAGGGCGTGATGGCTGCGGCGTTTCCGAAGCATGGCAGCTTCTACAAACTGCCTAGGCCAATTATATCCAAGACGGAAACGGGAAGACCAGTGACAGTATTCCCGATCAAAAGTCTCGAGATCTTATATCCGGCGTGGCGCATTCCAGTTTCTTGATAAAGAGCACAGCTCTCAACCGCTTGGGTTCCTCTGCATGGTCGCAGAACCAGATGCAACGCTTCCTATGTACGCCACATCGCCCTCGACACTGACACGTAGGAAGCTCGTAATAGCTTCAAGCCGGTGACGTGGGAGTCGATTGGGGTGATTCATCCTCGCCAGTCAGACTACCCCTGCAGCGGAGGCCTGCGTGGTCGGCAGCTTTGCAATTCAGGGCAAGGTCCCACTGCATGGCGTTGCCCATCGGCAGATGCTCAGGAACTGGCAGGGATATCGATCGGACTCGATCGCGCCGTCGAGCGTTCTGGAACCCCCTGCCAAGCCAGCGGACAACGCGTTCCGTCGTACTTTCGGAATCAGTCGCCGGCGGCTCTTACTGCGCCACGAATGTGAGTCATTCCCAGGAATGCCAATTCAACTGACTAGTCAAGAGCAGCTGTAGAGATGGATGTTTTGTGACGTTGGGTTGGTCTGAATGCCTTCACCGTGTCTTGATGATGTATTCTTCTGCCATCGCATCACTAGTTTGCGTAGTATTCCTTCACGTTGCTTAGATCCACTTGTAGGTAGAGAGAAAAGTAATTTCTAATTCTTATTAACTAATGCCATTATCGCTATCATGGCCGCCGTAAAGATCAGTCAAAACATTAAGAAGCGCACATACGCGCGGGCGGTCTTTCTCTAGGTAGTCGAACTTTTAACCCTTTCCCAGTCGTAAAATCCATTAATTAAAAAAAGAACCCAAAGGCTTCACGCCAAAACGCCAATCGCATACTCAATCATGCAAGGTCTTGTTGCGCTCTCTCCTTTCTCAACTCTAGGCCCTTGTCGGACCATGGAAAGTGAAACATGGGAACCTGGAAGAAGGAGTTGCTGGAAGTTGGAGTATTAGCAAGGATTCTTTGTTCTCGGCCCGGTGACGCGACCGGGATTTCTAAGGGGTTGACAAACCTGCTGTCTTGGATGCCGGCTAGTGCATTATACCATGCGAGGAAGCTAGCGAGGAAGCCAAAGAATCCGGCAGCCTGCTGGAGAGTGTCCTTGGCATTGGCTTTTCCCAGATCATTGGCATAGCTCTCACAAGCGAGCAAGAGGAAGCACATATCGGCGGCGAAGAAGAGGAAGAAGAAGGCAAAACTCGACTTGAGGGTGCAAATCAAGAGGAGGGTGGTAAAAATCCACCAGGCGGTAAGGAAGAAACCCATGACGGAGCCGGTGTCGCCCTTGTAGGGGCCATCCTCGTCGAGTACGTTCCATGGGGGAGTGAGAAGCATTCCGTAGGCAATCCAGAAGCCACCATAGGAAGATAGGGCGGTGGCGCCAAAGGTGTTGCCAACAGCCATTTCCCTGGGGGACGAGTCAATTGATTGCTACCAATAGAGACGGGAGGTCAGGGGATAACATACCACATGCCGGCGAGCAGCTGGATTAAACCGCCATAGCTAAAGGCAAGAGGTACAGCGATATTCGGAATTCTCTCGCCGCGGACATGCATGTTGATGCAAGAAAGGACAAAGGTGGTGAGGGCGAAGGCGGAGAGGCCCAGCGGCGATGGATTGGCGAACTTGCGAGGTTCGCAGGGGTGAGCCCAAGCAGCGTTCATTGCGGGATTGATAGGGATGTGACGAGGATCATAGACATATGTCTGGTGGTCAAGGGTTCTGTCTGAATCCTCATGGGGCTTCTGATGAAGGTCGGCCATGTTGTACGAATGTAGCATGTGTAGTATTAAAAGAAGTATGAGATTCAATTGAGTCTGTCTTTGGGGGAGGTGGCGGTGGTGGTGTGGTGAATGATGAGTTGAAGATGGAGTTGGATTCTTCAACGACTTCCTTTCTGACACATTTATATCAACCCGTAACTGTTGTCAGATTATGGTTACAATTAATCTTTCACGGGCCCGTGCCGTGAGACATTGAGATGGGGTGACAGTGGTGGAACCCATCACGATGTTCGGTATACACTACGGCCGATGCGGTGCGCGGGGAGGAAGTCCGGGAGACGGATTTACAGTGAATAGATAGGGTTTTTTTCAAGGTCTGGCCCAAGCTGTGCCACGGGGAAGGAATTCAGGCTAAAAAAAGAAGTTGAGAAAGGTGAGGGAGACAGGGGCTGTGGGCTTGGGGGCTGGGCATAACGCGGACTTGGACCCGGCATTTTTTTCATTTTCAGTCCGGCGATTCCAGGTTATTGGGTGGTCTGTTTTTCGTATCATTGGCGTGACGATCCGGCCCCGTCTCGATTCGTGCCAATACCTACTCTCTTGGGCCTGGAGCCGTTTGGGATGATTGGATATTGGCTAGACCAATGAAATGAAAACTGGACCGTCGTGGCCCCTTGTCCCAAGACTTACTGGCGTCCACGGGTTGGAAAAACATCCACTTAACCACTGTGACAGGCTCCGGAAATAACGTGGCGAGCCTTTTGCTTTGTCCCGGCCACCGCCGAGTTGTCCTGAAGCATATAACATGTTGTCTCTCGTAGTCACTCTTCTGCTGCCACACCAATCGCAGCGTCAAACCACAGTCTTGGCCAAAGTCTTGGCCAAGTCTCGGCGCTTCGCCTCAGCTTCCAGAGGGATCGAGCGGAGTGAATAGACAACCCGCCCGGGCATGGCGTAATCGAAGAATTACTTGCAGACGCCACGAGGGACGTCAGCTCCAAACACACTCCCTGCAATTAACCACACCGTTCATCGCTCCTTGCCGGTGATCGGAAAGCACGCACGCATCAAGATGGCCTGTCGGTGCCGAAAAGGGATGCTCGTTCTCAACCCTTCAAGCAGTAGACTTCCTTCTAGAGTGCGCTTTCGGAACTTTGAAGCCTGGTTCAATTGAAAGACCCTGACGACAACCGAGTCGGCGTCCTGTTCGAAACCGGACTCTCGCCGCGACTCGTACTCGGCCATTTAATTTCCTGCTTTGGATGCTGGCAATCAACACCCGGCGACCACGACGAAACATGGTAATGGCGATATCTTTACAGACCGGCAGTTTCAGGCAATTGAACCCTTGTCCATCCAAATCGGCATCCCAGAGCTGAACAACGCAACCGGTCTACCGAACCCAACTCCTCAGCCCTGGTTAGCCTGGATGGAAGGACGAGACTTTGGTTCAAGCGGATACAACGCCCAAGCAGCAAAACTGATATAGTTGATGAGTATCTTTCTTGGGGGGATGTGACGTAATTGCACTAGTCGCGGCTTGCGCGTGGGTTATGCCCTTGCACGGGCGGGCATGCGCTTCCGGCTTGGATGGGGGTTGCTGGAGAGCGACGTCGCTTTCAATGACTCCGAAGCTCGGTGAAGAGGCCTCACTAAAAATCACCAGGATAATCCGTCAGCCGGCTAAAAGAAAACAAGAAAGTTGACAGGTAGGCGGGAATCCGCTGATGGAATGCGAAGAGGGTTGCCGGACTTGTTAGATTGCAGGGTGTTGTGAGGGCTATAGGGTCGGATACTGTAAGAGGTTGAAGATGCTATGCTAGAGGCTCGGAGCGTCAGAAGTAGCCGTCAAATGTAAGCCGTAGTCCAAACCATGCAATTATTCTCCAAAGCCGCATTAATAATGACAGAAGCGCGTCATTCTCACCCAGGAGGCAAAGGGGAGCGAAACGTATCTGCCAGAACGTCAATCCTCTCCAAGTCAACTAGAAAGCCAATTTGTGTAACCTCCCTTTGGATGCTGTTATTGCAAGAACAGTCAAATTATTAAGTGGAAGACAATGATATCACTGTGATGGCAAGATGAGTTGAGTAAACTCACTGAGCATGAGGGGGGGCTTGTCTGCCACACCAAATCAACTATAAAAGCGGCAGCTTACGACCACCCATTGCTAAGATCAGCCTCCAGATCTACCCTATTCAATCTGTTCCGGACGGTTGTAAATAACTATATCAAATCTACTGAGATGTCGGGCATGAAGAAGACCGTCCTAGTTGTTGGTGGAACAGGAGCGCAAGGTGCTGCTGTGGTGAAAGGTACTTCATGTCTTCCGCAATACAAAAGCTATCTATACTGATGCCCTTTGTAGCCCTTTCTGCTGATTCCGCATACGAAATCCGCCTTCTCACACGTTCTTCGGCATCTCCCGCTGCTGCCGAACTCGCCGACCTCCCAGGTGTGACTATCATGGAAGGGGACCCCTACGACGAGGTGACGCTGCAGCACGCCTTCGACGCTGTCGACCTCGCCTGGGTCAACACCAATGGCTTCGCTATCGGGGAGAAGAACGAAATCTATTGGGGCATACGCATGTACGAGATTGCGCGCAGCCGCGGCGTGTTGCATTTCCAGTGGGCATCGCTGCCATACGTGACCAAGCTGGGTGACTTCGACCCCAGATACCGTACAGGGCATATGGACGGGAAGGGAAAGGTCGCCGAGTACATCAGCGCACAGCCAACGAGCCCTATGAAGTGGACCGTCCTGACGAGCTGTATGTATATGGAGACATTGACCGAGCTGTTAGCGCCACGGCAGAGTCCCGACGATCCCGACTTAACGGTATTTGCAGCGCCGCTGGGAGATGGGCAACCGCCTCTGATCTATCTTGAAGACCTCGGGCGATACGCACGCTGGGTGTTTGACAACCCAGACCGCAGCAATGGGATGAACCTGGTGGTTGCAACGGAAAATGTTAGCTGGGAGTACCTAGCTAAGACCTTCACAGAAGTCACAGGAAAGAAAGCCATCTTCAAAGACATCACGCTAGACGAACTCTTCGCATCCGGCGCATTTCCATTTCCCGACGGGAAAGTCGGACATGGAGTCCCTCAGGACGATCCCACATTGCAATCATACAGGCAGAACTTTTCCGGTTTCTGGAACTCCTGGAAGGCGGACCTAGTGAAAGTGGACTACGCGGTGCTAGATGATATCCTGCCAACGAGGGTGAAAACACTGGGTGAGTGGATGGAATTGGTTGGGTACACGGGAGAAAGGCAGCCAGTGTTGAAGGATTATCGGGATCACGCCAAACGACGTCAGGAAGGTTTTGAAGGGACGAAACTGAACGATTGATGAATATACGGACAAGTAGCTTTAATTACAATGACTTGTTAAAAGTCTGACAACACTAAATAATACCGCATCAAATACTCTCTACATTTCTATATAAACCTGAAGTTTTTAGAATACGAAATAATTATAAGAGATTCTTATGCTTAAAATCTTTATTATAGAAAATAGCTTTAGTGAAATTTTATTATCTCTCTTAAAAGTAGGGATAATTTTAGGTAAATGCACTGGGAGGTGTTGCCAGACCTTTGGCGTACTATATTAGGCTCCTGAATCTATCGCCAACAAGGTTAGGTTGAAGGCCAACGATTCAAAATAAGGGTTCATTCATTGGCACGTCGTCTCGCCACTTTTCCCAACTCCCAGTTCACGTCTGCCAGAAACGCTTCACTGTTGTAGGGCGTAATATAACTATCCTGGCCAGGTAGCACAGCTGCGACCCAAGGTTCATGTTGGCATTTCCGCTTGCGTGGCCGGGGAGCTTCCTCCTCCTCCTTCGTCCTTGAATCATTGATAGAGGAAGAAGCTGGGTCCGAGTCTGAGTCGGTACGATCGCCTACAAACTGTGGTATAACGTATGACCCTTCAACATCTCGTGCTTTTTTGGAAGGATCGCCAATAGGGGCCTGGCCATCCTGACCATCCTCATTCCCTCGAGAACGCGCCTCCAATATCCTAGGGCTGGCAATCTTCGGCATCTTGGTTCGAATGTCAAGCGGAGTGCTCACCCCAGATGTCGAGGCAACACTCCCCGCCCACGTCACCTGCTCCACGAAAGGCATCTTCGCCGCCATCTTCTCGATGCAGCACATTTCATAGTGATGACGCAGGGCAGCTTTATCCACACGTCGCAGAACCCCAACAATGCGACCGTAGTATCCGAAAAGAATGTCGTAGGGCATGAAGACGCGGATCTTTTTAGTCTCTGGATGTATCGAAAAGAGCCGCGTGTCGAACGTCTCGTGGAGGTGACTGAAGAGGAGAATTCCGTTTTCGGGAGCCCATGTGCGATCCCAGGCCTCCATCAACCAACGCGGGCTCACTCTCTCGCTGCCATCCTGCACCTCACTGAAAGCAGCCACCGGATCGGGGTACGTGTGGTACTGCTGCTGCGCAATGTGACAAGCTTGCAACGCTGGGCCGATACTAGGATAGTCGCACCATGAACGTCCCATGCCCGTCACTACACATTTCCGCGAACCCACTAGGCAAGACCGTCGAAACAAAGCCATCTTTGACTTCGCACTGGCTTCGGAAACATCGCCCTCTCGCGGCGCAACGATGTTGAGGGGATCCTCATCCGCATCAACTAAGGGCTGGTCTATGTCTGGCTCCTTACGCGGAGACACAGAACCGGAGGCTGATCGCTTCGATGGAGAGGCGGACTTCTTTCCGCGTGCCGTCTTGCGGAGCGGGTAAACGGCGTATCGGGGATCAGATGAGGCCTTCTTGGGGGTAGGTATCGCGGGTCCAGCCGACGAACAGGCTTATGAATATGTCGCGCGCATCCAGCTGTGAGATGTCATCAGAAGGAGTCCATGAGAAGAACATGTTGTGGACGCACCCTGAAGGTGAGACGTTTCTGGCTCATCTCCCGACAACGTACAATCGCGATGCCTAAGCACGCGGTACTGAAGGATCGGGCGGTCATCGGGAGCATTTGGTTCTGATTCTGGAATTGCCGGGACTCGTTGATCAAGCCCATCACCATGCACGAACTTTGGAGCAGGACAGTCATCCTCTGAGACGTTTAACATGTCCACTCGTGCAAATGCCACATTCTCCCACACATCCGAGTGACCATCTTCAGTCTCAAAGCTCAGTCGCATCTCGTAAACGATGTCGCGGAAGGTCATGAAGACATCATGGGCCGGTTGGAAAACGCCAGCGAACAGGACATCACCGGATGTTGCGAGAAGCTCAATATTCCATCCTAACGTGCGCATTGTTGCGCATACGGCTGCGCTGTCCATACGGGGCAATTTAATTGAATCAAGGTAATCTCGATAGTTGAGGCACAGCGTGGCGATGTTGCCATTCTGAATGTTGTAGTCTATGGATGGTCGCCATCTTCGACCCGAGTTGCTTCGTTGATGTTCATCGCAAGATGACTAAGCTGAGATTGGGGGATGGATCCATATTAGTTTGAGCCCCATGGCTCCTGGTTGGTTCGTGTGTCTCACCGGGGAGTTGACCCCGCAACAGAATACCAAAAGTCAATATTGACTTGGAACTCCTTGTATGTCTGGATTCGTGCAACTTCAGCCGTCAACTTCGCCTATGGACCATCCACTAAGACGAAGCTTCACAAACCGGCCTAATTCAGTAGAGCCATCTTCTCGGACGCCGTATTACTCAAGATCTTCAAGTATTCTATCAATTTTATCCCTCGCCACTAACAAATGAAGAACATGAGCAAAGGCACTATGAATTGCGAGCAGTCGAGGCGAAGGGGGATCTATCGTCTTAAACTCCGTCAAGTAAAGCGTTCGGGTGACTGGGAGAGCACACTCCCAGAGCCAAGGTTGGAACGTGTCGATTCGGTAGGTGTGTGGTTCCTCACTCCCCCTCAAGAGCTCGAAGAATACCCTGAAATCACTAAACGCCTGGTGCAAGTCCGCAGTAAGTGTCATCGCGTTTCGGAGCCGGTCGATGTCAGGTCCTTCGATCAAGGACGCTACCCCATTCTCGAACATGTGAAGAATTGCCAGTGCCATCTCCTTAGAGGGATCCTAAACCGCAATTAGCAAGCCACCAGGGTCAGTATGCAAGAGCTCATACTAATTGCTTTCTGGCATTGATCTGCGTGAGAGAGTGTGGCAGGATGTGTGCTACCTCGAGAAGGGCGAATGTTTGACCTCTGAGCGAAACACCATCGTCATCTTGGGGCTCCTCACCCCGCATAAAACGTTTCGAAGCCTCGACGCGATCAAACTGGCGCGAAATCACGCAACGATAACGATCACGGGCAAGGCAGAGACCACGAAGATTTGACAAGCGGGCTGGGGTTCCGGGGAAGGAGGACGTCTCCCCCTGCACTTCCGGGATTGCTGGGTAGGAGGGTGGCGTATGCTGGGGTGTCTTTTTGGCACATGCCTTGACTACAAAATGTTAGAGACCAGGGGCGAAGTGAGAGGATGAGATTGGAGCATACTAGGCAAGAAAAAATTCTGAAATAAATAGTCGGCAAAGCTTGACAAGGGTTCGTGGAGCTGTTTCTCTTGGTTTGCGTCACTCAGATCAATGACCTCGCGCTCGCCCTCGTCCCTGTCAATGGGAAATTGGACAAACTGAAAGAATGCACGTAGAAACCTCCCCTTGGACTCTTCAGAGCTCGAGTATTCAAAAGTCAGCTTAACCAACTTCACGCGGTCGTATTCGCCCTTGGAATTACTGCCATCGGGCCGGTCGAAATGGTTCACTATCTGGTGGAACAGACCAGTCGCTGAGAGGAGTTGTGCTGCTGTCAACGGAGGTTGCTCAGGGAAGTCAGTAATGTCTTCGAGGGGCGATTGATGGCGAGGCAAAGCGGCAGCGGGACTGGGAGGCATCTCCATGGCTCCATGGCGCAATTGAGTGATGTTGAGAAAGCAGACTTTGTCATACTCGATGCGATTGCACAGCGTTGGACCGCTTTTGACAGAGGATCATCACGTGGCACACTTCACTAATTGAATTGAGAGTCAGAGCATGTAAAAAACCACATAAAGTACAGCCATATATCAACATGATAAAATACTAGAAGTAGAAATTATCACATTTATAAGCGCTTGTGTACCTAAATAATAACCTTCCTTTCCGCTTTAGTCCCTAACTGCCATTCGCAGTGCAGCTTCGCAATGTATTATCGTCGTATCAAAGACCGGCACAGATACATTATTGCTATTCAGGAGCATGCCGACCTCGGTGCATCCAAGAATCAGACAATCAGCCCCCCGTTCAACCAGCCTATTTGCAATAGCTATGTACGCGTTCTCGCTTTCTTTGGTAACGACATCACAACAAAGCTCCTCGTAAATGATCCGGTGCGTCT
Source organism: Fusarium robinianum (assembly GCA_013623725.1). Lineage (NCBI taxonomy): Eukaryota > Fungi > Ascomycota > Sordariomycetes > Hypocreales > Nectriaceae > Fusarium > Fusarium robinianum. The sequence continues at coordinate 31,503 of JABFFI010001225.1, forward strand.
CTGCACGGTCACCCTCTTCAGGGATGATCGGTGAAAGTCCAGCTGCAGTAAGACGGTCGACGTAGAAAGATTGTTCCATTGTGAAAGCCGTTGCCATTAACCCTGGAGACTTGAGCCCCCGGCTCAGAATGCTAGTGGCAGTGGCGTCGGCAATGTGCAGCATCGGGATGGAAACACCTCTCATCATTTGCTCGGCAAGTTTGTGCATGGTGTTGGTTGCGAGGATGATGAGATCCGCACCTCCACGTTCAAGGGCTTTCGCTTCCTTGTTCAGGATATCTCCAGCTTGGTCCCATTGTCCTTTCATCTGCAACACTTCGATTCGAGCGAAGTTGACGGAGCGGATGAGAAGTTCGGGAGAATGGAGTCCGCCAAAACGGTCCCTCGTGAGGTTGCACAGTTGGCGATAGTATATTTGGGTCGAGGATGCTGACATGCCGCCTAAGATGCCAATTGTTTTCATGATGTTGTCGTCCGCCATGATAATGAATAGATATGGTGAGCAAGAGGGAGAGCGGTTTGTAGTGAAGTTAAATGTGCTGCAGGCAGATGAGAAAACTGTGAAAATTGTGTCTCTAATCTCTCCAAGCAGAAGAATGAGGTCCTTGGAGTATTGGGGTTGAGTTCCCCAAATTGTAGTTTCAAGAGAGACAAGAGTAAAGGCGCAGAAAAAGGCAGACAAAAAGCGGTGGGAAACAGGTGATCTTGGAGGAAACAAGTGTCACGTGGGAGTCAATTGAGAGCTCCTACCCTGCAGGTAGAGTCAACATGGAGACTTGTGATTCTTTTAGACGAATGAACGGCCATTCTTTGATAAGTTTATTCAATGGGCATGTTATTTTCTATAAGATCTGCTCGAAACAGCCCTTTCGGTCTCTCCCCCCGTGCTGATGTGAACACGCAAAGAGGGATATCGCTGGGACTGGCTGGTTTCACTGCTCCTCGCAATGTACGTGAAGTTTATTAACTCAACAAAACATCAGGCCGATATTTTACTGGCTCTTATCGCCTCCCATCATCTTCATAAAGACCTATCAACAGCAGTCAGTACAATGGTTACGACAGTCAACTAGGGGGGTGAAACAACAGCCGGGTCAATCTGAATGTCCGCTTTTTGCATCTCGGTCGAGAGCTGGAGTACGTTAGTCAGTCTACTATAATGGCAGCTTCATAGGTATCCCAGAAACTTACTGTCTGCGCCGCGTCTCGGAACTCCTTGTCCATCATGAGCTTGAGCATATCCATCCTGCTCGGGGGCTTGGTGAGCTCGAACCCTGCGCCAGAAGGAGATCAGCTACAGCCTGCCACAACCAACCAGAGTCATTGCATCATACCCTTGGACTTGATCATGTCCCCGAAGTTCTCCAAGGCTGCAATGGCGGAGGGATGTTGGGTGAGTTTCTCAATCGTCTCCCGGATTTTGGGGTCGTTCATGAATTCGAGCGGGTTGGGAGGCTCTGCAGCGGCAGGGCGTCGGGCCGTCACGTGGATGGGGCGCATTGCGACGCGCAGGATCGGCCGCGCAAGGAGTCTTCGTGCTGCGAACATGATGGCGATGGTGTTGGGGATCTTGTTGAGGGGATTGAAAATGGTAGAGAAATGGTGATGCGGGTGAGTGTCGAATTTGTTCGTGGAGATAAAGTGGGGCGAGACGTCCAGTTGGGGGATATAGTCAGCCGACCAATCAGAGGCTACATTGAGTCAGCATATTCAGGACGTCGGTTTCCGTTTATGGTGTTGATGAGGAAGATGAGAGGGCAGAAGAAGGTTCATATGATAATAAAATTGACTGTTGGTAATCCCCATATTCTGTCTTGGCTTGGTCCGTGGTGTATGGGCTCCGAACTAATAGAGTCGTGACTGGACACCACCAACCATGATGTTGGGGTTTTCAAGCCGGTCTAGGTTTCCCTCTAAATCTCCTAGCTGTTTCCCCTTCACTATAGTTGATAAAATGACGAGAAAATAGGATTTGTGGGCCGGATAGGTAGACTTGGGGGAGACAGTGCATGTCATCTTCCGCACAAGCCTCTCTGTTTCGACTCTCAGAGCATGTCCAAGATTGGGGCGATAGTCTCTATTGTCTGCATGCAAAGATTTTCGATTGAAGTCGAGAACATAGCTTAACTGGGTTGTATCTTGAAGACGTTGTGCGTCTTCTGCGGAGCGGCTCTGCCTTGTAGAAGTTGCTCGCGAAAGCAAAAATCCCTCCATTCGGTCAGGGCAATTGTGTCACATTATTGTTTTCGAGTTATCACAAGTGTTGTAGATGGACAATTGAATTATCGAAGGTCGAAAAAATGTCATGAAAAGCCCCGTCCAGCTTTAGTTGCTATTAGAATCGTTGTCGTTACATCTCGAGTGTGGATTTGAGCCCTCGGTTGAAGATGCACGCGTTGGAGAGATAGATCAGAACCTCGTAGCTCAAGCCCTCCTTTTGGCCAAGAGTGACACCTCTGCTCATGATGCCTTACAAATTGCATCCTTTTGTCGTCATTGTGGGTTGTCATTAGCTTCAAGTCTCCGCCGCACTAGGATATACCGCGCACTAGTTCGCCTATTAGCTTTGTCCAGCAACTAGTGCTTATTCCGTTTCCGGCTGATATGCCGGTCTCCGTGTCGATTCGATGCCTATACGTACCTTTTCTCTGTTGACAAGTACTTAAGTGGTCGTGTTACCCAGATCTGCCCGGGAAAACATCTCTGGCGAAGCTCAGGCGTCCAGTTATTGAGATCGAATTGGGGAAATAGAGAGTTGTCGGGCGAATGCTCGGCCCATTTAGTCGAGGAATCCATGAGCCTTTGCTGGGTTGACATGGGTATAATCCACCGACTCTGATAACGGCACGCGATGTTAATGGCTACTCGGTGAATGGCCCCTCCGTAAGTAACACCACATGGCCCGCGACGGTCAGCTGCCAGTTACGTCTCCACGGACTCGCCTAGAACCGAGATGACTCTAGGTTCCGGGAACATGACGTATCGTATGATATGATATGTTAACTTATACAGACTAGGGTTTCAGGAAGACCCGTAATCGTCTGACCGACATGGGAAAAAATATCAAGATCCGTATATAATAGTTCGCCGGTTCAACACGAGGGAGCCGCAATACTTGGCGGACACACCAATTGATTCGGCATCGAGAGTTACAATGACACCTACCAGCAGTCTCGTAAGAAACGGGATCCTCCGGACTATCCGGCCGGTGACGCGGAGGCCAGCGATCAGTGTCTCAGCAGCAACCCGTATCAATGCCCGATGCTTCAGCTCCAGCCAGCGGTCACTATGCGCAAGCTGCACCGGCTCGAGCGGCCAGCTCAACAGTCACGCGAGAGCTTCCGCCGCCGGTATCGCGACCAACACCGGTAGCAAAGCGTCGGGATATGCCACTACAGCATCTCCGTACATCATCCCAACGGAGCAGTGGGCGCAGGTCTTGGAGCAGAAAGGTGGCCGTAGGTTCCACTCTCTAAGCCACGAGGTCGAGGATGGGCTGGGGCTAATACAGCAACAGCGGTGCAGTATAAGAAGATTCCCGTTCCGACGCCGGCCTCCGATGAGGTCTTGATCAACATCAAATATAGTGGCGTCTGCCATACTGACTTGCACGCCGTCAACGGTGACTGGCCGCTGCCGTCTAAGATGCCCCTTGTTGGAGGGCACGAGGGTGCAGGCGTCGTGGTTGCGCGCGGCGAGCTGGTCAAGGACGTTGAAATCGGTGACCACGTGGGCATCAAGTGGCTGCATGGATCTTGCATGAGCTGCGAGCAGTGTCGACAGTCCAATGAGTCACTCTGCTCGACGGCCGAGCTCTCAGGCTATACAGTCGACGGGTCCTTCCAACAATACGCCATCGGCAAGGCTGCCCACGTTGCGCGTATCCCAAGGGATTGCGACCTTGCAGCTGTGGCACCCATTCTATGCGCGGGCCTCACCGTGTACAAAGCTCTCAAGTCATCCGGCGCCCGACCCGGCCAGCATGTGGCCATTGCCGGGGCAGGAGGCGGCCTTGGCGTCTTCGCTATACAATACGCCAAGGCGATGGGTCTGCACGTCACTGCCCTCGATGGAGGAGATGAGAAGCGCAGGGTCTGTATGGAGCTCGGAGCTGACACCTTTATCGACTTCAAGACATCCCAGGACACTGTTGCGGACATTCGTAAGGCTTCGGGCGGTGCCGGCCCCGACGCCGTGCTGCTACTGGCCGCCAGCGAGAAGCCCTTCCAGGAGGCGAGCCAGTACGTCAAGAGCAAGGGCACTATTGTCTGTGTCGGTCTGCCGGCCAATGCCTTTGTCAAGGCACCCGTCTTCGACACCGTCGTTCGGTAAGAGAAGCACACCTTTCGAAATCCTATCAGTCAGGCTGACTATGAAATCAAACAGTGAGATCAGCATCAAGGGCAGCTACGTCGGCAACCGACAAGATACTGCTGAAGCCATCGAGTTCTTCAGACAAGGCTTCATCAAGGCACCATATAAGTAGGTTGCGTATGGCCAGAACATAAGCAAGATGTCACTAACTCTTCTTTCTCTAGGATCGTCGGCTTGTCGGAGCTGCAGGATGTGTATGACTTGATGCAGCAAGGCAACATTGCTGGTCGTTATGTAGTGGACACGAGCAGATAGAGACATAGTGATTCATGAATAATTAATAGGTTAAGGCAAAGTTCTTTCACCTGGATTGGTCTGTGTCAAGAAAAAAAGAAAATCAACTAAGCTAGGTAACTCAACGGTTGACGAGCCTCCACGTCCACCACAGCCCAGTAGCCCATCTTTGCCGTTTTAGCCAAGGTCTTTTCTTTTGGAGGCCTGTCATCCCTAGCTGTAGGTCTCCTGCAAAGTCCTAGATGATTACTTATTGGCTGTGTCACCCCGAAGGCAGACGAATCAACATTTGCTGACATAAGTTGGGCAACTGGTGCGCCTTACATCTGGTGTGGTGAGGGGTATATATGCATCTTATCCCATCAGGCTGAGAGCACATCGTGCTCCATGTTCAGCGAGCAACTGTGGACAGAGCCGAGTCCTAAACTTCATTCCATGGCAGCTAACGACTCACCTATGGCAGCTCAAGACTCATCCATGGCCAGCGAAGATAGAACCTGTCCGGTCTGCCTTTGCCTTGACTATGATCGCTTCGATCCTGAACACGAGATTTTTGGGGATGCCGCACGCTATCCGTTGCCTCGAATTCGGGTGCTTCCTCGCCTAGACATTGAGAAGAGTGCGCGTCTGCTCTGCCCTATTTGCATTATTCTAGATGAGGGCATGGCCATTTTCTGGGGTGATGAAAATGAGGACGATGAGGACGACAGCGAAGGTGAGCACTATGAGGACGAGGGTAAAGGAGGGGACGAATACGATGACGACAATCAAGACGATGACCAAGGCGAGGACGATCAAGGACGGAATGAAACCAGGGGCTATGGAAGGCTCGCTGACGAAGAGGCAGAAAGCAACGCCGAAAACGACAGTGACGAAGTCGACATTGAATCCCATATTAAAAGCAATAATGGCACTACCCCAAGATCCTCAGGCTCTGACCCGGACCATAAGTCCAATATCTCTGGCTCCTCAGACAGCCCTGAATGGGGACAAACATCGGGCGGATCAGAGGTAGTCCTCCGGGTGCAGCCAGGCAGAAGCTTTACCGTCGGACGTTATGACATAACGCGAGATCGACATCGAGCAGGCGCTATTCACCCTCTCGGCCTTCTGGAGTTCTTTACCGACGAGAGTAAGTGCAGCCCTCTCACACTCACTAGGGCCAGTTTAGACCTAGGATAGCTCAACAAGACACCAGATGATAAACGCCCTCCTTTTCGTCAGGCCTTTGGCAGGGGCGCCGTCCCTTTTAGTCGCCTCGATCTTCCCTCAGCTGCATCAGTTCTGGACAGATGGCTCAAGTCGTGCGACGATCATGAGCAATGCTCAATGGTCCCCGAAAGCCTGCCAAGACGACTGATAGAGGCCTCGACCCAGCCAAGGCTCATCGAGACCAAAGAAAACCCTCAGCTGGACTTTTCGCGCTACGCAACTCTTAGCTATTGTTGGGGTAGTACGGATGACCACAAGCCGCTCAAGACAACCACAGCTTCGTATGACGACAGAAAGCGAGGAATAACCTGGGCAGAGCTTCCAACTCTCTTCAAGGAAATCATCACGCTCTCGTGCCTGGCTAAATGTCCTTATATCTGGATCGACTCGTTATGTATAATTCAAGATGACACGAAAGACTGGCTGGAGCAATCGGCAGAGATGGCCGCCATCTACTCCCACAGCTACCTCAACTTCTCAGCCACTTCAGCTAGTAACCCGTCTGAATCGCTCTTCACAAAAAGGCTCCAGGTCTTTCCGGCTGCCAAGTCCAACCTGCAGTCTAGCATACATTCCGACTCTAGCGCGCATTCTATCTTCACCACCTATCCCGACTTGCCCAGCCTCCACTCCGAGAGGTGGACGACCAATGTGATTCAACCCGCCGACATATTCTCAGCGGCCGTCTTAGTCCGCCCGACCAACCACCTAGGTCACCAGTGCGTACTGGGCGAGAGCACCAAGGGCAGGGGGGTGGAGGGTCCCTTGCTCGAAAGGGCATGGGCCTACCAGGAGCAGCTGCTGGCGCCCCGAACCGCCTTCTTCGGACGTTCTGAGCTGATGTGGCAATGTAGAGAGTCTGCAAGCTGCGAGTGCAAAGGGGTGGACAACTACTGGGCGCTGATGCCACAACTTGAAGCCGAGTATTCCCATTTGCAGCTGGATGTCACGGTCGAAGAAGACTTGGGAATGTGTTGGGAGAAGAAACACTTTGAGGATGTCCTAAAGAACACAGGAAGTGAGTTCGCCGCCCAGAAGGCCCGAGACTTTTGGCTCAGAGCCTTGACGCGTTATAGCAGCATGGCTCTGACCAAGGAGTCTGACCGGGCACATGCAATCGCTGGAGTGGCCCAGAGGATCCAGCAGGCGACGGGAGACAGGTATCTGGCCGGTCTCTGGTCCCAAGACCTTCCTCGCTCTTTGATGTGGCTCGGACGTGGCATGAAGCAGCACCAAGATGAGATTGGTAGCGGGATTCCGTCTTGGTCCTGGATGTCTCTGCCATGTGGTTTTCGCGCAGAGATAGTCTATGCCATTGATACTAGCTTCCAGGTGGACCCTCGGGTTCGCATCATCGAAGCGACGACTCGGTGCGGAGCCAACGGATACCAGTTTGGGCCCGTTCAGTCGGGCCACATCGAGCTTGAGGCCGCTTCCGTGGGCGCAACCGTCACGGTGGACAAAGGAGGGCTTTCAGGCTTTACCATTAGCGTTCAGGGGGAAGACACAGCCCCAGATAATCCTCACGCCCTATTGCTGGACCGCCGTTGCGACTTAGCGGAATTATCACGGGGCGGCGACTATGTGCTATTGTTGTCGCTAGGGCAGTGTCAAGGGCCAAATACTGTCGAGAGCTATCTTGCTGTGAAACCTGTGGACCACAGGCCAGGAGTATATCGCCGGGTTGGCTGTGTTATGTCGGTCTCTCTTATTAACCTGCTCAGGGAAGCGCCCATCTCAAGATTCATTCTAGTTTAGTATGGAAATAAGATATTTGATAGCTTGTAGCGCTTAATGGGGTTATTGTAGATCCATGACAGAGTATTGTTGTTGAGATGGAGCAAGTCGCTACCTATTGACAGTGCCTGTGTTGGGTGCGTGAGTATCGGACCGAGAACTATGGCGAATACCTGGGAGCTTGAAGTAGAAATAGGTATTATTAGGGGAACCGCTTTAACAGACAAAACAAGGAATATGACTTCAAAGGGCGATCCACTAGCCTTGAAGAACTTGGTTTCCTTGAAAGCTACAATGCACACAGCCATTGACTCATCAGCGAACGTCCACTTCGGCATTACGACGACGGTGTATGTAGCTGTGATAATGCGCCCGCCCCTTGATAGACTATTCTATACTTGGCCATTTATTCTTCTCTCCTGTCCTCGGCCCACTCTGGTCCATGACACCTCCCTCTTAATGTAAGTGAACAATGCAAACTAGCATAGCCAACCCGTAAGCATTCAATCCTGACCAGATGAGGTAATCGTACCATTGAACATTCAAACTGTTCACCGGTGGAATCCTAGGCCAACCTAACGCACCCCGTTAAGGTATATCATATCGCCTTTCCCGAGTCAACTTGGCACCAACGAGAGTCAGCTCTCGAGTGCGGGGCGAAGCTCTAAGGCCGCTTCTTAAAAACCAATGGGCATCCATCCTGAGTTTAAGTTAGTATTTGACTTCTGGCAAAGCGGACGATTGATTACTTACCATCGGAAACAGTGTTGCAAATACCTTGATCTCTTCGGATCTATCCGTAGCATGATGCTCCCAATCGAGCTCGAGAGCCGCCTTCCCAATCATGCCGGCCATCGACAGCGGCACGTATCTCCTCGCGAGGCACTCATGTGGCCCTGCGCCGAAGACGAGCCAGTTTTTGGTCTTGGACTCTGCATCACCGGCTATCCAACGCTCGGGATCAAAGACTTCGGGGTTAGGGTAGACGTCCGGGTCATGGAGGGCAGGGTAGCAGGATGGAATGACCATTGACCCTTTGGGAACGGTGTAGTTGGGTGTGACGGGGAAGTTTTTGGTTGCAAGATAGGGAACGAAGATGACGGGAGGTCTATGGCGGAGCAGCTCCTTGATGACTGCCCGGGTGTAGGTGAGGGACTCCAGCATGTCCAAATCGAAAGGTTTATATCGATCGCCTCCTCGCGCGGCCAAGTTCTCTTCTCGCAACTGGTCCAGAACATCGGGTCGTTGGGCGAGGATCTGGAATAGCCACGTCGTGGCACTGCTGGAAGCATCCTGAGATGCAAAGAGAAAGGTAAACAGTGTCTGTCCGATCTCCTCGTTCGTGAACTCACGGATCAGGTTCTTCGGCTTCTCCACATCCGTCTCGCCGGCTGCTATTCTCTCGCGGTATCGCTCGGACTCCATCATGTGCAGCACCCATTGATCCACAATGGAGGTGGGTGTCGCGCCGGTTTTCATGTTTGCCTTGCACGCACCTGCACAATCCGCAAACACGCGATGGACAGCGTCTGCCGTCCGCTTCCCTAGCCACGTCTTGGTAAAGGGGATATACATGGACAGGGGGACGTTGACCAGCTCCATGGCGGCGGTGGCGAGGTAGAAGTCATCGGCAATCTTCTTGACCGCGCTATCAGAGATGTAGTCACCAAAAAAGGTGCGACATGAAAGAGCGCAGTTGAGCTCGCGGAACATGGTCATGAAAGCCGTTGGACGCCCCTGATTCGCCTCGCTGACGGCAACAAGCTTGTCGAAATAGTCGCTCAACACCCTCTCCTGGACAGGGAGATAGCTGGCCATGGCCTTGTTGGTGAAAAGAGGAGTCAAGCCTCGCCGGTACTCGGCGTGGGCCTTGCCCTGAAGGAAAACCCATGCCTTGTGGCCTATAATATCTTTGGCGATCGGCACGATGCATGGCTCGGCGAAGGAGGGGGACTTGAAGACCTTGTGGGCTAGGTCTCGGTCGGAAGCTAGGACGATAAATCTGCGACGTAGAATGTTAGAAAGAGGTTCTCGAGAGACGAAAATGGCCAAGAACACATACTTGTGGAAGACTGATACACAGCTGAGAGGTCCACTCTCCCACTGCGCCAAGTATGATTCGAACTTTGGATGGAGAGCTTGAACGAAAGGACCAATGAGCGGGATCTTCAATGGAGGTCCAGCAATGGAGCCTTTTCGTTTGATGTACATGACTGAAAGATAGAGTCAGTTGGGGTGAAGTTGTCTAGGTAGAGGCTCGACATAGTAGTGGTGATGTACCTTGGTCATAGACTACTGCGACGAGTAGAAACGTCAGGACGTATTGCCAAGTAGACCAGCCCTGGAGATAGCTCGGGACAACATCTCGCAATTGTGAAGTGGTACGAGGCCATGCTTGCGGGAGCTCATACGTAGCCGCGCTCGAGTTGTGAAGGATCTCGGCAGACATGTTGCGAAGCCCGCCCCTTGATGGTAGTTGGAAGGGTAGACAGAGTCAAGGAGTTGAGACGGAAACTTCAAGGTTTCCACGCACAACCAGACGGTACTCCATATGTTCTTTATAAAAGAATGGAAGGGAAGGAGACGGGGGCTCTCGGTCTTTCGGTCCAGGGGTGGTGGATCTTGATGTCGGGGAAACCATCTCACAACAAGAGGAGACGCCTTCTGCCGGATTTCTCTCGTTCCGATGATTTTTCGCTTGGGGCCGAATGGCGGTCTGGTTCGATTCAAAGAAAGATTAGAGACAGGGTAGTCCTTACAAAGGCTATGGTAATTTAATCGTTTCATCTCCCATATTTGACGTTTCTCAATGTGTTCTTACCTACAAAAAGTACGAATACGCAGGTAGGCATCCGGGTTGGTGAGGCAGGTATGGTGTATGTTGTCGGATCAAAAAGTACAGATTGCCGGATTAGGACTAGACTCCGAAAGACGTACAGATGCCGAGCCGGAGGAGACAAAATGCGGGGTCTAGTCCTATTTCGGTTAGGGCCGATGCGCATGTCACCAGCCGACCTAAGGTAAGGTACCTGGTAGCCTGACGACCTGACTCCTCAGGCCATCTCCACCGACAACTCTTCATCCTTTGGTTGCTCAATTCCTCGACCTCCCTTCCTCCCCCAAGATGCGCCAAACTCTTCGCCGGTCCTGTGCTGCATGCGCCAAATCAAAACACAGTTGCGACCTCCGCACGCCGCGCTGCTCTCGTTGCGTCAAGCGCAAAGTCCAGTGCTACTATGCCAACGAGCCCTTGACCGCGCCGCCGGTCATCGCCGGGGCTTCCGGAGGCGATGAACGAGGATCAACACGAGCCCTTGAAGGGTCTGGCTCTTTAACCACCTACAGGTTTGGGTCTCTCGACCCCTTTGATTCATATCCACAGACAAGGCTCCCTCGAGATCACGTCCAACGCCTCATTCACAGCTGTACGTATCTCCTTCGACAAATGGTCGTCGGATCCCAGCTGAGCTCACCGGGAGTCTAGTCCTCCACAAGATCGCGTTCCAATACTATCCATTGGATCTCAACGCAACCTCAAACCCCTTCCTAATTTCGTGGTGGCCACTTGCCCTAGGTGACCCCGCACTGTTCCATGTCTCGCTTCAGACGGCATGTCTCGATGAGGAATTGTTGGCCCGGCAGGGTTTTCAAACCTCAGAGCTTCTCATGGCAGACTCCGTGGCATTGCTCCGTCGCAAAGTTGAAGACATGACACTGGCAGTTCAAGACGGCACTATGAATTCTGTCGTCACTCTTGCAGCTATCGAGGTGAGATATTCGACGTTCCCTCCCTTGCTCCTACTTGTCTCCATCCAGGTTCTCTTTCTTTGTCTCCCAAACCAAGTCACTAACTAACCTTTCACCCACATCAGTTCGGCAAGGGGAATATCGAGGTCAGTGAAATGCATGTCGACGGAGTTAAAAGGCTAGTCAGCTTGAGAGGTGGCATCAATTCAGTGAGGCAGACGAGCCCACTCACCGCGAGAATGGTCGCCTGGTAAAATCGCCCTCGCACCTCTGAAAGTGCCCAGTACTTACACGACTAAAAGGGTATCGATGCTCATTATGGGTCACCCTCAATTCGAGACCCAAGATGACATTGGCATTGGGAACGGCATACCTCCCATCCCAGAATGGCAGTTGGACCCAGTTGCCTCCTATGATGATCTACCCGAGCTTAGCAGCGTCGATCTCGATCACGCAGTCCTCAATGTCTTCGTCCGGCTTCGAAACGTCTCCCAACGAGCACAGCGAATACCCCTCCCATCCACACGGTTTCATGACCTCACGTGTTTCGTTGTACACCGGCTTCTCCTCTCGGCCACGGGCGCCCCCACGTCACCGATCTCCGAATGCATTCGTTATGCCATCATACTCTTCATGTTCGCCATCCAAGGACCGACATATTATTCTCACGCGGTGATACTGAACACGATGGTTACCCGGCTGATGGAGAACCTTAAGCAACTTGAAGCCACGCCACACGTACATGATTCCCTCGACGTATGGCTTCTCGCGACTGGGATGGTCGCCTCGGCTGGCACCCCTCATTACCAGTGGTTCATGGCGAGAGCACAAGCTCTAGCTGTCTCTCTACCACTGGCCGATTCAAACGACGTCCTCGTTCGAATCAAGAACGTCCTGTGGTTAGAAACACTGCAGGGTGAAATGATTTTTCGACCTCATTGGGATGTTATTTTCGGCGCTGTGAATACGCCGCCGGAGTTTAGAGTCAGCGCCTCACCGGGCATCACTGCCGCCGGGCTTCTTCTATGACCTTGTGTTGCTGTCGTTGCTGAGCAACCAGCGCACAATGACGGAAGGCAATAGGGCATGTACGCATCGTTTTGGATTATTCGATCAATCTCTGTCCCGGACAGCATGGCGTTAGGAACATCAGTGTGATTTTTCCGAATGGCTGGAGCCATGGAAGCCTTCGCTTTTGTTGGGCGAAGAATCTCGCGCATTAGGCAGACCGCCGATCCGAGATGATATCCTCATTCATGCTACGGGCGACAAGGCACGAGTGCAGAACATTTCAGGACCATTCTTGTGCGGACTTGACACTGGCGACTTGACAGGATACATCCTACCACTCTCGAACCTCTTGCGACCAATGGCACTCCCGTTTCCCTTCAACCAGAAGCTAGAGGGACGCGATGCGTACTCTGCGACATGTGCAACGACCATTTCCCAGCCCACTCTTCTCTCTGACTGATGTGCATTTCTACGTCGCTTTTGGGGTTCAGTACTGTGATGGGATCATTGAAATCCAGCGCTGGATTCTTCTCCCAAGCACCGCTGATGGGCCGCAGCTGGGTTCGCATCGCCAGAAGCGCAACCAAGATGAGGATCTCAGTGGCAGCAAACTGTCTCGCGGGGCACAGGTGCGGCGGTGCGCCCCATGCAAGAAAATCACTGCCAGCGCGTTTGCCACGGTCAACAAACCTGTAAGGGTCGAAGTTGGCAGCTGAGGGACCCCAGATGTTGGTGTTGGAATGGATCGAGTTTCCCGGCATCTGGAGGTAGTTCCCCTCCTTGAGGAGGTACTTGCTATCCAGCACCGTGTCCTTCATCACCTTTCGAATGGCAGCGTGGATATGACGAACCCGCTGTGTCTCCTGGAATACTGAAAGCAGAAGTGGACAACTCGACTTGAGGGCTGCGAGGTCCAGGGCGAAACCGTCTTCTTGCCTCGTCACGGCGTGTGCCTCAAGTTCTTCCCGGACCTGGGCCAGAACATCATCACGGGAGAACAACTCCCAGATGGTCCAGTAAAAGGTCGGGACTGTGTTACTCAACATGCCAATTGGCAGCGTCGCCTGCTGCTTGATGCAGTCCGTCTCGGATATGCCGGCTTCGAGCAGGACGCGCCAGCGTTCTTTGAAGAGTTGGGAGGCATCCTGGGGGATGTCTTTGCAGTACTTGATATGGGCGTCAAAGACCTTTTGCCGCGCTGTGTAGCCAGTCTTGAAGATGTCAAAGTCCAATCCTGAGATGTGTGCGGAAAGGTGGCCATGCCATTTCCTGAATCCAACATTTGGTGTCAGCGTTGCTAAACTACGTCGACAGATTTCCAGGGGATTCGTCATGACTTACCAAAATGCCTTTTCAACCTCGGGGTCGAGGAATGGATGTTTTTCTCCATACACGCCGCAGCTCGATGCTTGGACAATTGCATGCCGAGCCCACTCCAGCAGCTTTATCTGATACCCGCGCTGCTCAAGACTCGACGTGTCAAGCAGGACATCAATGTCGACCAACGCCCTGTTGCCCATTCTCACATTTTGCTCGTCAAGGTGCGGTCCTGGGGCAAGACTCAACTTCATGGCGTGGCTAAAATCAGCTACCAAACTTGTGCCACCAAAGATGTCGTTGGTCTCGGCACTGGCGTCCCCCCATCGCTGTGCCACATGCTGGATCATGGGCCGGAAGGACAGCGTCTTGGACTGTCTCTGGATAGCGGGCAGCAGGCGAGTTGATACACTAGTATAGAGCTTGAAGTTGAAAATGCCCAGTGTGTATATCTCTGCATCAGTAGCATTCCTGTGGTCGATCGGGGTTGAATTAGACGACGATCATTTTTCCAAGTTTAACCAACGGTGAACATACCTCAACTTGCTGTGATAGGATGGGCCGCTTGAGATGAGGCCAAGAATATGGCCTATCAATGGTACCTTTGATGGCAGGCGAGGTGGCTCTCTCGAGTCATCTCTGAGGCTGAGGAGATATTCCGCCACATAGGCGATTAGAACCAATCCGGCAAACCCGTACACTAGTTCGTGGATCATGATTGCGGAATGGAGAGATTAGTTATCCAGCAACTCAGAAGCTATTGCACGAGTGGGTGGGTGGATGATGCCTATTTGAGCGTGCAGGACTGTTGATACGAAGGATCTTCATGCACAGGGCGGCCCGAGACGCTTAGTAGATCCTCGCATTCCCGCAAGCGACTTGATATAGCCGGAGGTTCCCAAAGCAGAAGCCGCCGGCACAAGTACCGAGTTAAGCGACTGGATGGATGGTTTGTTAACGAGGACGCCACTTCTCAAGCGAAATGCAGAAACCTGACCGACGTGGGGTCGTCGTGAGCAAAGAGAGAGATCCTACGGACTGAAGGCTCGGTCCGTCAGCTACAATGCGTAATGACAATGTCAGTGGGTGTCCAATGAGACCAAGTCTATAAGCGAAATGCTCATCGGCGTCTTTCGGGGTTGCCCCTCTTATGATGACGGTACACGGAATGGGAGCCTCGTTTCAGGGTACACAACAGAAATAGTTGCATGAGCTGAACGAGGTCACACGTCACATCGCGTGTCTGCGTGATTATTGATTCAAGATAAGGCTCTGGAGAATAGTTCCCATCAAGTTTGCGTACGGTGAGTAGATTTGTCCGATTTCAGTCTGGGGACTTTTACAATAGTCCTTCACAGGATCACGTCACTCTGTTCGCATTTCATCGTGAGACGGATGTAAGACGGCAAATCCTTTTGAATCTAAGGGCGGCTTGTTGGAAACTGCCGACATGACGAGATTCTAAGGCAGTCATGTGGATTTAGAAGAGCCTCGGTGAATGGTCAATATCTAAAGCCTACACTGAATGGTCGGGCTATAGGCTATGAAGAATATCTCACCTCTATGCCCTCGATTACTCTTCAACGCCAGGGCCCAGACACGTCATTAGGCTATCCCATGTTCGGCCATTCGAGCCATCTATGAGCGATTAATTGACGATTCGTAAGCTAATACAGGAAGCATGATTACAATTCAGGCCGCGTGGGGGAGGTCTCCGTTGGTATAGGAGCACATCGAGCTAGCTCGGTTGGAGGCGTGAATAGAGCGCCGTAAGCGAGCTACACACCATTCAATAGGACGAATGGCTGCGAGAACTCGTGATTCACTGAATAATACGTAGGATTCAGGAATACTCGTGAGCCAATTGAGTGAATCTATGTGAAACAAGGCTCCAGTGAATCTACACCGGAGGATTCACCTAAGCTCTGAGATAAGCGATACTCAGAAACCGACAATAAGAGATACATACGCTGACGGTGACCCAGGCCCCAAGGAGGCCGACCATACGAATCAAGATCCGTGCATATGTACATTTTCTCCGAGATATCGTCAGCAGTCAGGCTACGGGGTATTGAACCGGCAATTGAAGGCAGAAGGGGGAGGGGGGAAAGGGGAAAAGCAACAACTCCAGCCAAGTTCGCGCTCTCGCACCGGGAAGAGATGATGTATAAATCCCCTGTCCTCGATTCTGTAACTGCTATTCAAAACTCACCAACCAAGCCACACAACACCCAGCACAACTACGATAAGCAATCACAGCCCTGCCTTTCTCATCATGGAGTCTCTGGTGCTCAACACGACCGAGATCCTCGGTGGAGCTGCCAAGTTTCAAACCCTAGTCTCTCCCCAGACTTTCTTCTCTCAGACCCTTTTCTCCTCATCTACCTCTACCCTTACCGCCGTGGTAGGTGCCATTGTGCTCTGGTGGTACTTCATGACCCTGGGAAGCAAGAACACACCCAACATCTACGGCAACTACGACTTCGACGCCCCGATCATCGGGTACAAGTGGATGATCCTAGCACGATGGCAGTTCTTCCGCAACGGCCCAGCCCTGATCCGCGAGGGTTACAGGAGATACAAGGACACTTTCTTCAAAGTATCCGGTAACGATCTCCTCATCGTTCCTAACAAGTACCTCTCTGAACTCGCGAGCATGCCCCCCGAGAAGCTCAGTCTCAACACAGCCATCGTGGATGCCTTTCAGCGACTTCACTCCATCACTGCCGTCATCACAGACCACAGCCTACAATCTCGTATGTTGATGTCACGTCTCACTCCTAAACTCGGTCTTCATGTGCCCTTGGTGCAAGACCAGTTCCGGAAGCACCTCCCACAAGAGCTGCCCGCGACGGAGGACGGGTGGACGAGTGTCAATGCCTTGCACCTAGCCCGACGAATGGTACATAGAGGCGTTGCTACCCAGTTCGTTACGGAGCTTGCGGAAGATGAAGAGTACCTTTCTACAGCGATCAACTACTCGGAGTACGGCTTCAGACATAACTTCCTCCTCCGTGTGTTTCCCGACTGGATCAAGCCAACGGTGGCCCGCCTCCTGCCTACCAGTTGGGGCGTGGACAGAGCTCTCAGGAAGGCGAAGCGCATGGTCATCCCCATCATTCGCGAACGCCAACGCCGTGAAAGGGAGGATCCCCGATACCAGAAGCCCGACGATTTTCTCCAGCATCTTCTTGACGGAGGCAAGGAAATCAACGATGATGTCGAGACAACCGTCCAGCGTCTGATGGTGACCTACCTGGGTTCTGGTCCCTCGACCATCATCGCCGTAGCTCAGGTACTCTTCGATCTCTGCGCTCACCCGGAATACGTTGAGCCACTGCGACAAGAGGCATTGGAGGTTCTGGGCAAGGGGGGATATACGAAGCAGGCGTTGGCTGACATGAAGAAGATGGATAGCTTCATGCGAGAGTCCCAGCGTTTGAGTCCTCCTACACTACGTCAGTCCTATCCCTTTCTTTGATTCTTTTGCCACAGTTGGGGGCTACCCAGAGGTTTCGTCGATGTCTCTCATTCTTAATGCAAATACTAACTATCTTGACAGTTGGTTTCAACGCCATTGTGCGTCAACCGCTAACCCTCCATGACGGCGTCGTCCTCCCCGAGGGCGCTCATATCCAGATGGCAACCTACGCTATCGGCGTCGACCCCGATCGCGTTCCCAACGCAGACAAGTTTGACGGTCTACGGCAGTACAACAACAGGAAACGGCCTGGCGAGAGCAACTGGCATCGTAAGTACCCTCATATCCCCTTGGGGGAAAAGACAGAAACAGAGGAATATAGTTGCTGATCCCTGAGCAGAGTTCACTACCACCAGCGAGAACAACCTCCACTTCGGCCATGGCAAGATCGTCTGTCCGGGGCGTTTCTTCGCAGACCATTCGATGAAGATGATTGTTTCCAACATTCTCTTAAAGTACCACCTTCGTTTCGAGGGAGGATCTACGGAGAGGCCTTCGAACTCGAGTATGTACGATGTGGTGATTCCAGATCTGAGCACTTGTGTCGAGTTCAAATTGAGAGAGGACGCATCAGAGTGCATGTTCTGAACTGGGTGTTTCAAAGCATGTCAAGCAAACGGGCGTCGAAATAAGATTTCAATGACGACGACTTGGCGGAGGAACAAGAACACCAAATGATAAGCCAAAGAAGGGTTCCACTTGAGGCATTTTCAGGTCCTTATTATATCTAATATGCTATAGGTAGATGGACTAGGATAAATGCCTACTGTGACCTATGTGCATGTATATTTCAAGTCCCCCGTTTATCTCACTTGGACACGTGTGATGGTCGGTTGCCTAGACGTGAGGATCTGTTTAACTTAATCTCCTTTCTGTCTCGCCGCCCGGGAAAGATTATACCTATGCAGGTTAGTCAAAACAAACTACCGAGATTGTACTGGTAGGTAGCATGGGGTTTGGTGCCAAGGTGGCAACGCCGCAGCCCTACGGGGCGCAGTTCCAGGTCCGATTTCTAGGTCTGGGGTTTTCTTTTATCTTCTTTTGGTGCGTATATCTCTCTCTGTGTGTGTGGTTGTGTATTTTCCATTCCATTTTTACTTTAAAAGTAGTTCAATCAAGATTGTTTGTTTTTAGATGATTTCTTTACCCTCTCCGTCGTCCATCTTAGGTGACTGTGCTCTCTCTGCTCTGTACGTACTCTGCAACTACCCTACTGCTTCCATGACATGCGTTAGTCAAGGCTGACATAATTAAAAGGGCTTCTTCGAAAACGCCTTCGAATGGATATCCCAAAAAGGAAAAGCGTCTCCTACAAGGATCATTGACAGCCCCCTCCGTCTTGATTTTGCCGTTTTGGGACATTCATTCGAGAGCCAAGATGCATTGCAACAGTCCACGTTGTGCTGCGGCAAGAGATGATAATCATTGGTATTGGTACCTTAATGGCTGAAAACTAGAAACGTCATTTCCCGCAGAGGTGAGGGCCGAGCCACGAATTGGCAATTCTGTCTGCATTTTTTTTAAGTGGCAGTGCAGTGTTGTAGGCTCGAATGGACTTCTACCTCTGGATAGAGGGAGATGTTGTTTGTGGTGGAAGTTTTGAAGATAAATATCAGAGGCATGCCGTGGATATCACTACATCACTTCATCACTTCATCATCTCATCAACCCATCAACCCATCAATCAACTAGTCCATCATCCAACTTCTTCATCCCCATCTTCAAGTCTCAACCCTCAAACATCCCAGTCAACCTCAAACCCGCCAGCATGTCCCTCCCAGATGGCCTCATCGCTTTCGGCCCCGACGTCAACTGCACACTCGACATCTGTCCCCTCGAAGCCAGCATCCTACAATATCGACCATCCGTCCCCGCAAACTCCATCTTCCTCGCCATCTTCGCCATCAGCATGATCATCCACCTCGTACAGGGTCTTCAAACCCGTACCTGGGGCTTCATGGTTAGCATGTTGATCGGTTGTGGCATCGAGATTGCTGGATACGTTGGAAGGTTGATGCTCTATCGGGATCCGTTTAGTTTCATCGGGTTTGCCATACAGATTAGTTCGTCTTGATTCTACACCTTGATTGACGAGACACTTGCTAACATCGCCTAGTCGCCATCACAGTTGCGCCCGTCTTCTTTTGTTCGGCCATCTACGTCCTGCTTTCACAAGTGTATGCCATATGCCCCCCATTTACGCTCAATAACCAACAACGCTGACCCCTACCTCTAGTGTGATCCACATCGACCGATCGATATCGCGCCTGAAGCCCAAGCTCTTCTACTGGATCTTCATCCCTTGCGACATCGTCTCCCTAATCCTACAAGCCATGGGCGCCGGCGCCTCTGTCGCGGGAGACACCTCGGATTCCGTCCAACTCGGAGTAGACATTTCACTCGCTGGTCTCGTTTTCCAAGTCGTCACTCTAATGTCCTTCTGCGGTCTATTCGCCGATTACTTGATTCTCTGCCGACGGTCCAGTTTTGCTAGTCAAAAGTTGACGAAGCCCATGAACCTCTTCCTCGGCTTCATGTTTGCCTCGATTTCCTTTGTCCTACTTCGGTGTGTTTACCGAATCGTCGAGCTTCATGAAGGATATTCCAGCGAGCTATTCCGCGACCAGCCCTTGTTCATCGCTCTGGAGTCGGTGTATGTTGACGCCCATCTAACCAGTTATCCTCCAAGCAGTTGCTAACACTGTCAATAGCCCCATGTGCATCGCGAGTTTGTGCTTGAATGTCGGTCACCCCGGAAAGGTATTTGGGAGACGTCGCTCGGCAAAGACGCTTGACTCAGAGGATGGGCCTGATGGGTATTTGGTGCCCAGTTCGGACGCTGTCGAGATGGAGGAGGCCAGAGGAGGTAATTGAGTGAACATTGTAGACATTCTTTGATCGACACAGCGGAGCTTCTTGTTTGGGTATTGTTTTCGATAGATTTAGATTTATAGACCTGGCAGATATTCCAATTCCTCACTATTGCGCATACACACTCCGCTCATCTTGACTACACTAAGTCATGCTAATACCACTGACTTCTGACAATGGTTTCTTAGCGTTGCGGGTGGAGATAATCTAAACGTTTCGACGACGCACAGTGCCCTTCTCGTTTGAAGGAAGGGCAAAAAGGATCGCCTCGGGAGGGACTCGAACCCTCAACTTTCAGGTTAAAAGCCTGACACGCTAACCAATTGCGTCACCGAGGCTCGAAATTTGCTGGTGCCAAATTGTTTGATGCCCTGGTGCTTCTTAGTTGAGACTATATACCCACATATGAAAGGGTCACATTGACTCATTCTACAATAACCACTGAGTATTGGAAAATCTGCCCTATTCGATTCATAAAACTAGTCGTTTAACATAGCTCAGTATCTTTCTTTAGCTCATTCGATTCCCAAACCCCCCATGGTCGACATTCTCGCCAGTGTCCAGACTCAACATGATAGCCCGCCTGGGATTCCCTGCACGCATTTCTTCTTTCACATCGAGAAAGGCAGATTCGTGGAAGTGATGCCAATACTGCGCTTCTTGCTAGAGCCTCGAGACGCTGTGCCACGGGAGGGATCTCGGCTAGCTCACTAGCCCGTTGTTAGGACCTTGTCAAAACTGTTGGCTATTTGATTTTGCCAAGAATCACTTCTACATGGACTGCATGACATCGATAGAACATTAGAGACTCTACCCTCCTGCCTTGCTACTGATGATTTCCCTTCTCGGCCCCTAGCCACGATTCTCCCGAAATTACACCAAATGCTGCATGACTGATTGGCACTGTCGGTCCAGATACAATATCTGCCCGCTTGACATATCATTAAAGGCTTGATCCTTCCCCTCGTAGAACCGAACCCAATTTCCGACTGCGAGAGCACCGAACTTTCGTCGAGTTCATCAACCATCACAATGTGAGAAGTGACGAGGTCGCCTCGCTCATGGTCCGGTAGCATCTCAAAGCCAGTAGAGTAGTTGGCTATGCTAGGGAAGACATCACATAAGATCCCAGACACAAGCGTCTCACCCGCCGACTCTCCTTTGATGAGGCGTGTTTCAATCAAATTCGAGAGGTACGGTATCGACGGGAGGCCATTGTGAAAGGAAGACCGGGAATTGGAGGATTAAAGAGTTGGAGAATAAAATCGAAAACGCTGGCGAGGATTCAAGATGCATTGGTTGAAGGATGCGTTTTTAAAACGGGTAAAAATGGCGTCGTGGAGGATCACAACGACAAATTGATGATGGAAAAGAAAGCATGATGGCTGCCTATTTGCAGTTCTCCACGTTGTCTCATGATGCCACGTGACGATAACCTGCGCCTGATCCTAACCAAGCTCGGTATGTTTCATGTCAGGGCCTCGAATTGTGTCGAGTGCTCCAGGTTCTGGCATGGGCATGACAGAGTCACCAAGCTATGAAGAACAGGGGGTGGGTTTGGGGTTTGTAGAATCAACCATGAGATCTAGTTGACTCTCGTCATGGGTTCCACGACAGTCGCACTTCTACCTTGGCGCAACAAACGATGATCGAAGCTGGCATTTCTCAGAGTCTGCGGGCGGCTCTCTCACCAACGTTTTTCTTTCCCAACGGACAAAGTAGACTGACCTGTGAAAGGTTGCCCGCTGGCCCCTGAGCTTTCAGGTTTTCTACAACACACGCCTACTCGTGTGGAACGATTGACTTGCGCTGCATCTGCATCATTTTGGTTACTCAATATGCCCATTTGGCGTGAGGGATGGATGGATCCTCTCATGACTTACTTAAATGCGTAAGATCCCACTGTGGTGATTAGAAGGACTCTGTCATGTTTTCATGATCCGTTCTTGCTGCCGTAAGTTTGTCTGAATTTTAGATTCGAATGGTATAGCAACAAAGGAGTCTTGACTCATGACAATGTCAAGGTTTTGCTCTACCTTGGCTTTACTACCACGACTATATATTTAACAATGTCGGTGCTGCCCTCCTCGATCATTGGGATGCTTCTTCTTTCACAATGTTTTCATTCGCCGGAACTTCCAACCTAGCACGAACCATCATGACGGCACTCCCGATTTCCTGTATCCTGTCCCATGCCATCGCCGCAGGGCTAGGTTAGGTTCTATGGAGTATTTCAAACCAACGACGAGCCGCTGCCCCAGAGACTCCCCCTCCATATGATGGACTGCCGAGGAAAGTCTGGCGAGTAGAATTCCTATTTTGCTCCGATGTCGAGAAACTGCACTCCAAACAAGACTTCGACTTCTATAGCGGCTGGTTTGCTACGCTAATAATCCATACCTGGGATCTTCCTGGGTTAATGCGGCATGACCTCTATTTGACTCAAGCAAGAGCAAGTGATAAGGCGGGGAATCTAACTTTGAGGTGCGCAGGCCGGAATATCACTCAAATTACATGTATGACGACATGCTTTTGGATGGACTATGGCCATGGCCTAGGCGGGGAGGGGAGTTGAAAGACAGGGTGAAGACTTCTATCCTACCCTCTTTCCCATGTCGGGGGGAATCCAGAACTCACGAGGCACTCAATAAACCTGCGAGGATCGGGGTAATTGGTAATAATAATGAGCAGTGAGCGAGCTGCTTTAAGTTAGGGAACGAAGGGGAGAAAATCACATTTCGCTCACAAGTCAGAGGATACTAACATATAGATAAACGTTATTTAACGTACCATTTTCTCATTTAGTATATTTCAAGACTAAGGGATATGCTTTTAAAATAGGATGTTGAATAAAATAATATATTTTAAAAATTCTACTTACTATATTATTCCTTTCTTATGCTAATTTAGGTACTTTTA
>JABFFI010001226.1:0-16396 GCA_013623725.1 Fusarium robinianum
CAAGGAGGAAAGGAGAAAGGAGAGAATAATGGTGGGGGTGAGACCGGGGGTGGCCCCGGGGGGGGGAGGCGGTGCGAGGCGCTCAGAGGCTGGCGCGTCGTGGATGGGAGGTTTTGTTGGTGCCTGTGGTTAAGGTGAAGGTGATGATGATGCGAGAATTGGGCACCTGCAAGGGGAGACAGACAGAGTGACGAGGCGGAGAGGGGCCGTGCAGATGGGGTCGGTGCGCCCAAAGGACCGGGGCTTCAGGTTCTTTCCAGGTTCTGAGGAGGGAGCTGGAGGTTGGTTCTTGGATGCCTGTTCAGGGCAAAGGGTACTTTTGGGGTTGGTGCATATGAAGGTTGTCACTGGCATTTTGACTTGTACCATGTGGGGGTTTTACAATTTTCTGTGGCGTGGCTGAGCCAATAGAGATAATGGTAGCATGGATCTTGGGCTATTGATTCGTTGGTACCTGTACGCGGACCTTTACGAGTGACTTTTGCCGCCACTCGGCTGTCATTCAACAGGTACCTGAGAGTCATGTCACTGCGGGGAGCTTCTCTTGGTGTCGACTGTGGTGATGTAATGGTGGCCCTCGCAACCATCGTTTTTCCATTATTTGCTGCTGTTTCACGTTAGAGATATGCAGCACTTATTTCCCATTATAGAAACTTGGCTTCTAGGCGGTGAATTGGTTTATAGGTAGTCCTAGATAGGCAACTTTTATTTACAATTTGTACCATTCATTGCCGCCTCTCTTTTGGGAAGCTTCGACGAAACGAAAGAAGCCCTAGGCCGAGCCCCACTGACTTGCGTAAGGCTTTTCGCATGCATTCTAAACGATTCACTTCTGCCTATTTTGCAGCTCATCTTCCTGTCGGTGCGACTACGTAAGTAAGGTATTGTCTGCAAAAATGTCCCTCTGCAAAGGATGTGACGAAGCTTTGGTCCTTCAACTGGATCCCGATGATGTCGGCGAGTTGGTTCCCGATGATCTCCACCTCCCATGTGGCTGCCACTTTCACTGGTATGGGTTTCTCTCTGGTCACCATTTCGAATATTAACTGACCTCTGACACCTACAGGCAGTGCTTGTTGGATCGGTCCTCTGATGTTGTCCTGTCACTTGAGTGTCCAAGCTGCGCCTCTTATCTACCCGCCAACGAGGCCGGACCCTCTGTCGGAAATGCAAACCTTCCCACCTCGTCGGGGTCTGCCATCCTCGTGAGATACATCAACGAGGGCGGCGTACAGGAAAACCTCGATATCCTACCATCCATCACCGAGGAGGCGTATCTCGAGAGCAACCCCGAGGCCCGGCCGGCTCGCGCCTTGCAAGTGATGTGTACGGAGGGCGATAGCGCCGGCATGGTTGAAATGCTGCGTTGTCTCAGCGAAGAGGTTGATGACCTTGCCTCGCTCATCCGGTATCAAGACCCCCTTTCCGAGCAGAAGAGCGGATTGCACCTTGCAGTTGAGCATGCCCAAGAGGAGATACTATGGCTTCTTCTCTGGCTGTGCTCCACTATCCCTGACGAATCTTTCCCTGAGCAAGCCCGACAAGCTGCCCACGTAATGGGCATTGGCCGACTGTCGGTGGCGGCAGATGGGGACATCCGTGGTCTAAGGGACAACCAGGGGCGAACCGCCGCGGATACAGCCCAACAGCTCCAGGGACCGTGGATTCAGATTCTTGAAACGGGCATACTGTCGCCTTGAGCGTCCTGTATTGCGGGTTTTCGCTGTTCTCTGCTAGAGTGAAAAGAACGGTTTCTCGCCCACGAGCTAGTTTTGTTGGCATAGTTCACTATTCACTTGCGAAGAGGCCGTTGTGAGCGACATTCTGAGGGAGAGATCATGGAGAACATCGGGGCTCTCCACAAAAGTAAAATATCTTTGTTATATACTTATTTCTATGTACCATTTCCTGGTCTGGTGTGGTACTTCAAGATTAATAAATAGCTCGATTTGTTTCCTGGACATGGGGGAGTTGTTTCAGCGGCTGTTTGGGTTTCTCACAGTGAGATTTTTGGTCGGTGGTTGATCATGTCAAATCAGTCAAGTGTTCTGGATTGTATTGGTAGGGAGTTGGCGTGGGTTGAGGTGAGAAGCGAATTTCGACTGGTCCTGAGAGAAATCAAGCACCCTGAATGTTAGCAGAGGCGTTCTTTATGAGATAGCGTTTGAGAAAGACGGAGAAAATAGGGAGTCTCAGATTTAAGAATGGAATATGTTTGAATCATGATGTGTGATCATAGCCATGGAAGTATTGATTCGATTTCATCAGGGACTAGAAGGGAGGATCTTGAAAGATGAGGTGTACTTACGCAAGGTTGAGCAATAGGCTTTCGATCTGCTGTGCTGAGAGTTGATCCAGTGTGATATAAATGAGATAGACTGCTTCCGGAATCAATGTCTCTCCTTGTGTCTTGCAGTTCCAAAGAGTTCAAGTCCTAGGCGGTTCTTCCATTGTGTTGCCTTCACGACGACCAGCGGTTCTTGGATGGCTCAGCATAAAATCTCCCCTTTCTTGCAGACTTTCTCAAGATATTTTGTGAACCCGAAAAAGGGAATTGGAGAAGAAGAAGAGGAAGAAGAAGAAGAATGAAGAAAATTTTTTGTGCTCAACTCCACAGTTTTCTCTCCTTGTAGGATCCGGTTCCTGGTCTCTCTTTTCTGTGGCCTGACCGCAAGACTGACGAATGATACTGATCCACGCCCTGTGTAACCTGCATGATGATCTGGGTCTGTCCTACACTGGCCGAATGCGCCCGAGTAATCCTTAGGGTTGCTGCCGACTCGGTTGTTTCGGTGGAGAGGTTGAGGGTCGTGCGTGCTAATGATCGGCGAGTTATGTCGAGCCTTGTTCTCTACTTGTAGGACCTTTTTCTTGATGTTATTGTTTGGGGCAAGTTGAAGTTTCTCTGCGGCATGGAAAAGTTGGGAGTGGTTGGAACGTGGCAAAAACTACAAGTTTGGGTTGCCATGTTGTGCTGTCATGACAACAGCGTTGGACCTGGCGTCGTCGAGGGAACAAAAGCTACTAGTTTAGCCAGCCAGGTCGAGTCTCTCAAGTTTAATTGCGAAACACGATGATATTTTGTGGTAGTCTACCGACAATATTCTAAGCTTGACGTAAAGAAAAGCCTCCCAGCTTCTTACTTCCTGCCAAGTGCGTGTTCGATCTCCTTCAGAGCGGCGATGACTAGCTCATCTTGCTGTCTCCGACCAACAATTTGCAAGCTGACCGGGGCACCTGCATACCTCTCTGGGTTGTACATATCATAGACAAACTTATCGTCTGCATTCTTTGGAGTATAGTTGACATCTTTGGGATCCTTCGTGGGAGAGACTGTTGTCACTGGAAAGACTACCGCGGGATAGTCCAAAAGGTTCCAGTGTGCAGTGTACCCCCAATAACGTGAATGATCGTGAGGCGTTGCGGCCCCGAAGGAGGGTGGGCAAAGGATAACGTCAACCTCCTTGCCGTCTTTGGCCGCTGTATTTGTCCAGGCACGGGCATACATGGCGCGATATTCATCTCGACGAACGCACAGCTGTAGATTATCTGAGCACTCTGCGGTTTATAAAGTCAGGTAGGAGAGGAGTTGCACTTACATCCCAGAGCTCGTGTTGGCTAAGGTTCTTAACACTTGGCTGCTCTTGAATAATGAACTTTGTCAGTGGAAGAATCGGCTCCCCGCTGGCCTTCATGAGTTCGAGAGCCTCTTCACCCCCGTCTGGCCAATACATTGAGGATAGGATCTCCCATCCCCTCTGGTGATCTAATGGCTCGCAATCCCAGTCTATGACCTCCATTCCCGACTTTCGGCATGCTTCCGCAACCTCCTTCAGGGCTCGAGTCATGGGCGGATGCGGTTGAACAACGCCGTCCCACCATTGGATAGCGATCTTCAAGTCGGAAGGTTTCGTGAACCTGTGGGGGGTCCATTCTTTGACAGTGAGAGAGGGATCTATCCGCCATGGCTTCGTCGACAGAGCTGCCTTCATGAATAGCTCGAGGGCATCACGATCGACAGACATTGGGCCTGGCGTTGAGGTGATGGCCTCTTTTCCGTTCATGATGGCTCGCCCGCCCATGACCGAAATGCGCTTAAGGGTTGGCCTAGACGAACTGGTTAGTACTGATGTGATCGTTTCACTTTCAGGGCGTTAAGGGACTAGGGTACTTGAAACCATAAACACCAACATGGGCAGCTGGGCAACGTACACTGCCTCCGATATCCCCACCGACACCCTATTCGTATGTGAGCTTGAACGTATGTGGATGCGAGTAACCAAGGGGAATGCTCACCAGAAGACTTCCCCGCATACCAAGCATGGCTGATTCTCCTCCGCTGCTCCCCCCAGCACTCAAGTTGCGATTGTATGGATTGACGGTTCTCCCGTAAATGACACTATTCGTCTCCAAATGCATGATTGTCTGTGGCTGAGTCGTTCTGGCATAAAAAACGCAGCCTTCGTGCCAGAGAGTGTCGTAGAGTAGATTCGATCCATGGCTTTTGCCAATCCAAGCGACGAATGATGCATGAGTGGTGACGTTATCGCCTACCATGCCATGGTGCTCTTTGGTTGAGATGGGAAGGCCAAAGAGACTTCCCCTGGGCTCAGGTAGAGCATCAAGAGATTTAGCACGAGATATGGCCTCATCCCACATCAATTCCGCAAGGCAATTCGTCTAGGGGTGTTAGTTTATTCTGTCATCCGTCTATTCTCTTTCGTGTGCGGGTTAAGACATACCGCAGCTTGAGCCAATGCAGCGCGTCGCAAGAAAGCTCGAGTGACCTCTTCAACCGTGATCTTTCTCTCACGCAAAATTGAAAGCAACTCCGTAACGGAGTAGTTCTCAGTGATCTCGATTTCTCTTGCAGTCAAGACTGCGTGCGGGAGGCCTTGGGAACTGAGAGGCAACTCATCTGGGATACCCTGGAGTTTCGGCTCAACCTTTGCAAGAGAGGCATCTCGCTTGGCTCTGGCCAGAGATACTTGGTCTTTGTAGCTGCCCATTCTTGTCTTGATAAAAACACTCGCGACGAGGTGTCTGTCTCTTCGTCAGTATGGGGGGAGGGGTAGAGGTGGCAGGACGGTGGGGGTTTTCGTTACTATTGAAATCCAGTCCAGGGCAATAGTGGAAATAGGAGAGTAGTTATGGTTGAAGTCTAGTTATACTCTTCTCACTGAGTATTATGAATGTGTGTAGATATGGGAGTCAAGTTCCGGGGATTCTGAGGCCTTATCAACAATGCTTCAAGCGGGGTTCCTCGTAGGAGATAATCCGGGTTCTTAGTGATGGGGAGGCCGAAGCGGTCCTTGAAGAAACCCCGCACTCTGAGCCGCCTTTAACGGACAAAAGTAAGACATACAGATCGCTGTGCAGCTTGACGCTGAATTCTGATTAGTATGTACAACTACCTCGAAGCATTGACAACGCGGTTTGCTCTCTACATCCGTGCGAAGACCGGGGAAAGAAGTCTCAAGAGACGATATCAAGTATAGGAAACCATCAAAGACACCCTGCGTGTTTGCAATATTATCTTTGTTGCTGAGCATCTTTCCAGGAAGACTACTGACTACCCACTGTTGTGGCATGTCGGCACTCAACTTCACAACCCAGAATATGGCTGCAAACTAGTGGCATGTGTAGAGAATTTAGAGAAGATATAGGTGGTTCTGAATTAATTGTTATTTTCTTCTTCCTATTGTTTGGGAGGAACAGAGAGTCTAGATGAGGGGCGATAGGTTGTCTCCCAAACACTTACGTCATGTACCCACGTGACATGCGAAGTTGGTGCCTGGGTGGATGCCTAGGGGAATTACCTACCTACCTACCCTAGGCTCAGATTGATTGCACGCGAACACCCCCAAACGTCACAGGCATTCACGCTGCTTGATGATCAAGAGAGTGCGACAAGATCAACCATGTGCGGCCGTTACGCTCTAGCTCTGGTAAGCAGACTATTTCCAACTTTGAATTCCAAGTTGCCTAATTTTAGTTGGATTCAGCGGCCCTCTCAGGTGCGCCAGATGCTCGAAGATGATGGCTTGTCGATTGATGATGCACCAGAGGATGAGGGAGATGACACTCCCAGAAACAGCTACAACTTTGCACCAGGATACCACGGCATTGTCTACCGTGCCGAAACACCAGACTGGGGAGCTGGTCCTCGAGATGGTGGTCACGAAAAGGATAAACGCGAAAAGGATAAAGAAACGGAACTCGATGTTGCGGCTCAGAAGCAGGTCAAGTACAAACTACAGTCCATGAAATGGGGGCTTGTTCCTTTCTGGACCAAACGAAACCAAAATTATGGATCAATCCTCAGAACCATCAACTGTCGAGACGATTCTCTTAGCTCAAGTGGTGGCATGTGGACGACCATGAAGGCTCGCAAGCGATGTCTTGTCATCGCCCAAGGCTTCTTTGAATGGCTCAAAGTCGGCCCAAAGGAAAAGCTACCTCACTTTGTTCGACAAAAAGATGGTCATCTCATGTGTTTTGCTGGACTCTGGGACTGTGTCCAGTACGAAGGTAAGGATCGAGGCAGATCCGACCGGCACCGTCACGACCAGGCCATGTATTTTGGTTGCTTACACTTGGCAGGGTCCGAGAAGAAGGAATACACCTACACCATCATCACCACGGACACAAACAAGCAGCTCAAGTTCCTCCACGACCGGATGCCAGTGATTCTAGACCCCGGATCGTCTGACGTGCAGACCTGGCTTGACCCGGCTCGCTATCATTGGTCCCGCGAGTTACAACTTCTCCTTAGACCCTTCGATGGTGAACTGGAGGTCTATCCTGTCACCAAGGACGTCGGAAAAGTAGGGAATAATTCACCATCATTTATCGTTCCATTGGATAGTAAAGAGAACAAGTCCAACATCATTCACTTCTTCGCAAATTCCACTCAAAAGCAAACACCCAGCTCCCACATCGCAGAGAATGATATCAAAACAGAAGAAGATCCAGATGAAAGCTTCCCAATCCCAGCGAGTCACACGAACCAGGACCCAAAGGAGATTGGGATGGCCCCCAAGAGGAAGGCAACCGAAATGACAACCCCTGAACTGCCCTCTGGCAGTCCACGGAAACGACCAATCCCGAACAAGATCAGCGCGACGGAAAACAAGAAACAGACGCAGGCAAGGAAAGGAAACTACAAGATAACCAACTTTTTCAAATGATTTTAGTTAAGCAGCCTTGGCCGTAGTTCTTTTCTCATCACCCGCGCTCTCGTTACTCAAAACACTAGGTAGCTACTTGGTAGGCAGGGTAGAAATCGATCTCTGGCTAGGTGACCCGCCTACACACACGAGATATCTATCACTTCTGTGACAAATTTCTCCGATTCTAGTCTCACATTCTAACAAGGACCACTGTAAACAAGTCTCTTCTGATATTGTTCGATCTTTTCCTAGGCTGAGGAGTTACCAGGCCACCTAGCTATAGACTCAGGACACTGGGCGACCCCCGTTTCGATACTGCCACAACCTGCTCAACTCCCACATCTTCGGCGCCTTCACGTAATTTCCATAAGTATCATTTCCGGTACGAATGCCTGCATTATTGGTGGGCGTGGCACGCGGCATTTGTTCTCTCGGGGCGACTTTCCGGCGTCCTCTGTTCGACTCTCCCTCGAGCCCGTCCATCAGCCCGCCCAAAGAGGGACTTGGTACTTGTTTTTCCCTCTCTATCCAACCACCTACGTCATCAATCGAGGCGTCCATGTCCATGAAGTCCCCTTCTTTGGGGTCACGTGTGAAGCGCCTTGTCGGATCAAGAGGAAAGATGGAAGCAAGGTAATGCTGGTTGAGCTGATGGCCCGCCCTCGGATTCACGAAAACCCTGCCCATGAACCGGTTTTCGAGGGGGTCTTCAGGCTTCACCTTGGTGAAGTTTAGCACTCCCCATCTGCTCGCGAAATCGTAGGCATTAGCGTAGTGTTCGATATGTGAGATGGCGCGCCGGTGGATGTCCTCAGATGCTGCCTCCCCGTGTGCAGAAAACCCGGTTGTAGCAGCAGGCGAGGCGGTGCTACGACACGGGTTGCTGAAGTGGTTTGCAAGACAGCCGAAAGTATAGACCTCGAGGTATTGAAGGAGATCCTGCGGAACCTCATCGAGAAGCCAGTCCAGTATCATGCCGCCCTCGATACCGCCTTGGGAGTGCAAAATCAGGACAACTTTCTTTACGCCCCGACGGTAGAGTGCCTTTTTCACCAAAACATAGCATTGCCGGACGTCTGATGTTGCATAGAGAAGGGCACGCTGGATCAGACACTGAACGAGATCGAAAACCACACCGAACCTAAGGGAGGTTAGAGACTTGCTGTGTATTTTGTAATATCTGCTCGCGCAGAACTCGGGACTCAAGTGGGGTGATGGGCGAGAGTAGAACGGAGATCACACATACGTCTTATTATGCACGCCAACGACAGGACGATGGAATGTACGCGATAGCCGGTCGATGTTATTTTGAAGCCAGTTCCTTCTGAACCAGCGCGATGGCCGTCAGTTCATAGGCGTCCCGAGATCGTCTAAGAGGGAGGTTTGACTTGCCCTACACAAATTCCGTTGAGGAAAATCCAGTACTCGTCGTCATGTTGAGCCCATCTTCGAGAATAGGCGTCCTCAGTTGACTTGAGGCCATCTTCGGGAATGCCCTTATTGAAATGACGACAGATAAGGAAATTCAGCCCTAGAACCGTTGCAATGTATAAGATCCAGACGGAGACTGGTAGATATAATAAAAAGGGCAGGGAGATCAAAAAGCTCAACTGGACGACAAAGAGGACACAATGAAATGAAATGTCGATGAGGTTAGTAGCTGTAGGGCAGAGTTCGTCCATGGGCCCAGAAGGCCATGGATAGAGCGGCCAAAAAATAAACGGAATGTAAAGAATGTTGCGGAAAAAAAGCATGACATCGGAGGCGAACAGTTGCCAAGGAGACCCTGTGTACGAAGGGGGACGCTCTGTCTCTGCCTCCTCTTGCGAGGAGAAGAAATGGGGGGAGTTGGTAGACATGATGGCGGTTGGCTTGCGTTTAATTGATTAAATTTGAATAGAGATGACGCTGGATAGAATGAAGCTTCTCAATATATAGTCAGGCCGGCATATGATTTCACATGCTGCACCTTATGTGGGAGACAGTGGTCATGGTTGTAGAAGGTCACCAGTACCTTTTCACATGCCAGGATAATAATTGTGATAATTCCTTCATGGACACTCGCAATGGATAAGTTCCTCTGGGCTGGGAGATGCACACACATCAATGGAACTATTCTTGTCACGCCACCAAACATAGACTACGTTGGAGTATCATTCTATGTCTGTCTTTGTGCTTAAATTCAGAGGCCAGCTCATGTAATGAGAACTTGCGGATACGAGGTCGGCGTGGCTAGAAATTGTAGTTGCGGCTTGAATGCTGTCTCACCAAGAGCCTCCCTCAGTTCTTTCTCTGGCTTGCAGCCTGCCAGGCCACTGGCCTGTCCAGACCTTTCCCGCCTAAATTTGGATAGTTGGAAGAGCTCTCCAGCGGTTTCAAACCACCTTGCTCCTCTTCTATAGATTCTGCCCAGGCCACTTCGATAACAAGGTCAACGGCTCAGACTGACTTTCACCACCGAATGAATACGAGCGCCTCTTCAAAGCTCGTCTTCATTCACATGTCGAACTATAAGTTTTCAACTTTCTAGTGTAACAATTACTGGCATTTAACATTTTCTCCTTGGTGGGCAGAACCAGTTGTGGCGGCCGATATTCACACACCAAAAGTAACCTCATCCACCAAACTAACTGTCTGATTTTCGACATGTGATGCTCACGGAACCCAATGTTCGCTCTGGAGCTAGACATACAAAAACAGAGACTTAAAGGGAGCGGCTTTGGACCTGGACTGCGCTTCTCATTTCCTCAAGTGGACTGTCAATTCAAACTTCTGCCGGGCAACATTCATATCTGGCCCTATCCTCTCTGTGCATGACGAGTTTCTATCTTTCGAAACAACTATGCCCACCTCTACGAACAGAAAAACCCCTGCTGTGGACGGTGCAAAGGCATCCCAAGGGTCCGAGCCTGATGGTGGTGCCGGGATTCACAATTCCCAGAATGGCACAACATCTGACGAACGCGCCAATTTCCGCCAGTCAGACGGCATCGAGACTGAAAGAAGCCACACACAAGGGATTCCCCTACTTGCTAATGGCGGTAAGCACGACAGCCAATCGCCTCGTCGTTTCCCCCGAATCTCGCTCCCTGTTGAGCTGATGCGAGATTCCTATGATGTTGTCGTCATTGGAACTGGATATGGAGGGGGCGTGGCCGCAAGTCGGATGGCAAGAGGCAAGCAAGCAGTGTGCGTCTTGGAACGGGGAAAGGAGAGGTGGCCTGGTGAGTTCCCTGAGACGCTTCCGGACGCAACCAAGGAGATTCGCATCAGTGGCCAGTTTGCGCCCGGAGACAGAAGAAGCATCCCAGGAACGCTCGTCGGCGGCGGAAACCCAACGGGGCTCTATCATTTCGCTGTTGGTGAGGGACAAAACGTGTACATGGGCAACGGATTGGGCGGCACGAGTCTGCTGAACGCAAACGTGTTTTTGGAACCAACCCCAGCTGTCCTAGAGATGGACATATGGCCAAAAGAACTTAGAGGAACAAAGGCCTGGAGAAAATGTAAGCAGGCCTCGACTTCCTTGACGAGATGCCTTTCACATAATCCCCGAAGGGGCTTGGTGGTTGGGTTTGCTTGGTTTCATTGAAGCGAATCTACCGCCTGTTCTATTCCTCTAATAATCCTTGCTAACATGGTGAAGACTACGACCGAGCAAGCCGTGTCCTTGAACCAGTTGAGTATCCTACGACGTTCCCTGAGCTTCGCAAAGCAAACTTGCTGAAGAAACAAGCAAATCTTATGGGCTTTGAGGACAAGTTCTATCGTGTCAAACAAACAACTCGGTTTGAAGACGGGCCGAACAGCTCTGGGGTTTTCATGCGGGCGTCATCTCTGACAGGCATGGATGCCACTGGCATCAATGACGGGAGCAAATCGACTACCCTGGTGAACTACCTCAGTGATGCATGGAACTGGGGAGCGGAAATCTTCTGCGAGTGCGAGGTGCGGTACGTGACGAAAGCCCCTGAACGGGACGGATATATCATCTACTTCGCGTGGCACTCTGGCAAGCGGGGACGCTTTACGACCCTCTACGACGACTTGATGTGGGTTCACGCAAAGAAGCTCGTATTCTTTGGGGCTGGGAGCCTTGGATCTACAGAGATTCTCCTCCGCAGCAAGCAGCTAGGTCTCGACATGAGTGATGATCTTGGGACTGAGATGAGCGGAAACGGGGATATGTTGGGCTTTGGGTGAGTGCTCCTTGCTAGCAGTGTTTCTAAATGCCCAAAGCAAGCTTGGTCAAAGCAAGCTTGGCTAACAAAAGGTTGGACAGCTACAACACTGACTATGAAGCCAACTGTATGGCACATCCTGACCCTACCCCGGACCGACCAGTTGGGCCTTGCATCACGTCGGTGCTGGACTTGCGTGACAAGCGGAATCCCTTGGAAGGCTTCGTGGTTGAAGATTGCGCAGTGCCTCTCGCTCTTGGCCCGTTCATGATCCCCATGTTGGAATACTTACCAGACCCGATACGGCCTTCATACAATGCTGCCCGGGCAGCCGCAAAGAATGCAGCACGACTCGGAAGCAAGCTTCTTGGGCCATACTCACCCCAAGGCAGCGTCGCAAGGACAGGGGTGTATCTGATTATGTCTCATGACAGTGAGTTTCACCGTGGTCTAGCCTGCTGCTTGTGATAGCGCTCATTACCCCTTGATAGGTAGCCAGGGCAGCCTTACTCTTCGGAAAGACAAGCCTGTCCTCACCTATTCCGGTGTTGGCCGTTCCGAATCCGTGTCTCGTATCCATAGCTTCTTGGAAGCGATGACGACGGCCGTCGGTGGAAACTTTGTTGCTAATCCTGCCTGGACTTTGCTCGGCGCTCAAGAAATAACTGTTCATCCAATGTATGGCCGATTTGCAGAAATCCTTGCCTTGCCTGTATTTCTCGACGTCTCTAACTTATCTTGCAGAGGGGGAGCGCGGATGAGCGCAGATGGCACGGGCAACAAGGGCGTGACGAACCACATGGGCGAGATATTCAAGGGCAATGGAACAGAAACTCACCAGGGCTTGGTCGTTTGCGACGGCTCCATTGTTCCAGCAGCCGTGGGCGTGAACCCATTCGCAACAATCACTGCCCTTGCTGAAAGATCGGTCGAACTTGTTGCCCAGAAATATGGAATTGCCATAGACTATGACACGAAGAATGGTGACTTGTCATGAAACATACATCTTAGCTGGGCCAGGGGCTAACAACCAGCAGGTGTACTGAATATGTTCGGCAGCCCTTCGTTCCCTTTGCCAGCAGATGCGGGCATAGAGAAACTGGCGCGTACTATTGCCAAAGCTAACGAAAATGGGGATGCTGGAATAGGCTTCTCTGAAGTCATGTCAGGATTCATTCATGCTGGGCGCGATATAGGTGATTTCGAAACTGCTGCCGAATTCGCCCGCAGCCGGTGTGAATCTGCGCGCTTCTTCCTTAGCGTCAAGTCTTGGGACACTGCAGAATGTAAGTACACACTGCCACATAACTGAGCTTTTCAGACATGCAATGCTGACACTGACACCTTCGTAAGTGGTCAACAACAGCCTCCACCCGGCCAATCTCACTGGTACCTTTTGCTGTAACTCTCTTGGGGGAACCTTTATCGTTCATCGAGGCACTTTTCAACTATTCAATCAAGATCCTCGAGAGCCCGATACCGCGAACCTGACGTATAACTTCGACATGGTGTCTCCCAGCGGCACCAGACTGCACTTCAATGGTTACAAAGTCGTCAACACAGGGGCCTACCTCAACCCCTTGGCCATCTTGAGACAAACAACCACACTGTATGTCGCCATCACAAATCATAAGGCTGAGATCGTCGGACGTGGCACGCTCCATATCCAGCCCGCGGATCTCTACCAGGAGCTTCAGACTTTCGAGACAACCGGGCCAACGGCCTGGGCAAGGTTGACATCGGTTGCAAACTTTCTTGCCTACTTCACCAGACAGGTCGCTACCCCCTTCTTCTCAGCACTGGGTTACCTCCAGTGGCCAAGTGACGGGGTGAACTACGCTTCCACGGTGACTACAGCTTCCCAGGTGATCCCACTAGAAGCAGCTGACGGGGTCAAAACGACCATGCTCATGTGGAATCCCATCGGGGAAGATGGAAAGGAAACCTTTGCCCCGGCGCCAACCATTCTCTTTATCGCAGGAGCAGCGACTGACCATACCATGTTTGCCCTTCCTACCATTGAAAGGAATGCAATCAGCTACTTCCGCGAAGCCGGCTACAGAGCATACTGCCTCACACATAGAGTCGGCCGGACCACCGTGGCCCAAGAGGGACACACGGCGTACGATGCGCGGCGAGACATCCGAGCTGCCCTAGCTCAAATCCGTATAGCCGGCGGTGCGCAAGGCCAGGAAGGGCCACAGAAGGTATATGTGATTGCCCACTGCGCTGGCTCCCTCGCTTTCGCCTGTGGCCTTCTCGACGGCACGATCCCGGGAGATTGGATTCGAGGCATCACCTGCTCAATGGTGTTCATGAACCCAAAGTTTGGCAAGGTCAACCATCTTCTGTCCAGATTTCCGGTTGATTTGTATAGCAAGCTCGTCAGTTCCTACTGGGATTGCTGCAGCAGTCGCAACGACACATACCTCCAGCGGCTTCTCAACCAGTTGTTGCGTCTCTACCCCGTCGGTGATGCTCGCGAGACATGTAGATCGGTTGTTTGCCACAGAAGCGAATTCGTCTTTGGCCGGTGAGAGTCCTGGTAACAGCCAGCCCTTTCCATGAGATCACTTGCTAACCATATCGTTTTCATAACACACCAGCCTCTGGACGCATAAAAACCTCAATGAGGCAACTCACAGACATCTAGAGCGATTCATCGGCGGTACCTCGATGCGGTCTCACGGATGGCTCATGAATTCTGCGCGTCGTGGTTATGTGACAACCAACGACCCAAACGTGAGTCTTGTGACGCCGGAAAACATAGACCGCTTGAAGGGAATTCCGATATTGTTTCTGTCAGGTACCGGAAACATGGTGTTCACGGCGGAGAACACCGATACCTCCTACACTACTCTGTGCAATGCTTTTGGCAGGCAGTGGTACGAGAGGGAGGTCTTCGCCGGTAAAGGGCATTTGGATGCCTGGATGGGAGCGACTGCGTATCAGGACGTCTATCCAAGAGTGAAGCGACATGCTGATAAAGTTATGAAGAAGGAATGAGCCTATATCTATAAGGAAAATAGTCACAACAAGGGCATCGGATCGGTGGCTAGGCTGGCGGCTAATTACTGTCATGAGGCGAATGAAATTAATACATTGAACTAAGGCTAATGGCATATCGAGCTTTGTTAGTAGAAACAAACTACCCATACTATGACTACCCACGCACCTCGGAAGCATAGGATAGTTACTGGGTCCAACATCGCCGTGGTTTAGTGAGGTTTAACGTGGATCTACCAACGCTTGCTTGTTGCTCTCCCCTTCATGCAGCTCGGACGAGGGTGTAGACTCTTCTGAGGTTACCTGCAAGGGTTTGAAAATAATCTAAAGACCATGAGTGAGTGAATTTGCATGGGGCTAGAATATTGCGTGTGACCACATACCCAGATACTCCCGACCTGGCCTGAGTTCCACTTGAGCGAAGTGTTCGGACACCGCGCCTCTGTTGCACACACAATCGTCCCTTTGCTCCAGTCGTACAACGTGATTTCGTTATTGGAAGGACCGCTGTACCAGTTGCTCCGGGTCGATCCCGAGTATGGGCCTCCATTATACGACAAGGTCTAGATGGCGTCCTCGTATCGGCACTAAAAGGAGCCTGCGTCCTGCTCGACGTAGCCGACGGAGACGCATGTCAGACCTGCTTCCTTGACTGTAACGCTTGCAATATTCCCGCTGTTGTTCATGCAGTTGTCCGACGCGCTTCCGGCTTGGAATTTGACACTGAACTCTTCGCTTGCAGAGGGCATGAAGATACAGGCATTGACGATTGCGCCTGGGTCACGGTCGATGAGCCACCGATTTCTATGCCGGGGAAGGCTTCTTACCTGCGCCAGCTCTGGCTATGCCTAGGAGTAGCGAGGCTATGAAAATGATGCGATGGGACAGCATGGCGAGGATGGTCAAGGTAGAACGAGTAAAAAGGAGGGCTTAGTTGTTGATGAATGATGAATAGCTCACTAATAGGAAATCTCTACTCCGTACGCAACACTGGAACGCAGCGACTTCTGCTAACGGAAGACCAAAAAGCTATTGGCAGTTCCTCCTCTATTTGCTTTATCAACGGATCTGATGATCAGCGCCAACTGAGACCTTGAAACCAACAAGCTTTCTTACTTTATTTTAAACTGACAAAAATAAAGAAAAAATCCCGAACCCAGGTCGAACCTGGATCTCCTCCCCCTTTCGGGCACACTTCCGCGGAGTAGGCTTCCATGTGTGTCAAAAGGCATTTTACCACTACACCAGTTCGGGCTGCGTGTTCGTTGAAAGGAAGTGAGCTGCCACAATTGACAGACCATACATGGGATCGGAGAGTTAGGAGGAAGTTTAAGGAAAAAAAAAACCCCGAACCCATGAATCGGACCTGGATCTCCCGCCCCTTTCGGGCACACTTCCGCACAATAGGCTTCCGTGTGTGTCAACCAAGGCGTGTTACCACTACACCAATTCGGGCTCTCCTTGTTTGTTGACAATGAATGCAGAAGATTGACAGATATAGCCACATGCCCCCACTTCGGAGATCATGGACGATACCAGCCATCGAAGATCGTTGGTTCTACTTTTAGCAAAGATTCATGTTCAAGCGAAACTCCGTTTCTGTGTTCGGGCTCCTGGGGGAGCGAGGGGGCACATGGTTTTTTATATGCTAGTGTGGGTCTTCTCTGCTCGGCTGATATCGGAGTTGATTGAGCCCTCTTGCGGACGATCCTTACCACTTTTTGTGAGACAACATGTCACTCGCCTCCCATCTTTACTGGAGCGCAAGCCGCGAGAGCCAACCAGGGATTGCCATCTTCCCATCGAGCGGGGGCTGAAAACTAACAACCTGGGCCAATAACAGGACTCCGAGCATGAGCTTGCTACAATACCCCTGTCTCCTTCGTCGAGCAAGCGTGATAGCTTGGTGCCCGCCCATTTTCCCTTCTTCACCCCGTCCGTCCTCAAGTCATAGGTAAATGAGCGTGAATTCGGCGTTCGTCGTTTCGGGAATCCTGTTACGCTGTCGCTGGATTTATACTGGGACATTGGCGGTCC